>CADDXX010000108.1:1465315-1549016 GCA_902810485.1 Alauda arvensis
GAAAAGAAAACACTGCAGTGCTCTAACTCACTCGTGAGCAGAGCCAAAGAAAACAGCCTGCGGTGTCTGAGCCCCATCAGTCAGTGAGCACTGGAAACAGTTTCCAGCCCGGTCCTCTCCAAGAGCAGTTCCCCTTTCTCCTCCCTTCTGCATTGCTGTCATTTTTTTGGACAAAGGGAAGAGTGTATACCAACAGAGAAATGCTTCAGAAAAGCACTTTTGTGGCAGTAATTAACACGTGCCTGGAAATTATTGCTGCTGTCTGCACTGGGCTGCCTGGGCAGCAGAACCAMAGCAGGCCCAGCTGTGGCTGGATCMCWGCTGTGGGACGGTGTCACCTCACCRCAGAGACCCCTCACAGCAGGGTCCAGTGCGTCTGTGGGGATCACCAAGGTTTCCACACAGGCACCACGAAGATGCAAGTGCTCTGGTGGTGCTAACCTTCACTTCCAAAACCAGRTCCCACCATGTTTGGATCTACCCTAGATTTGATATTTTGGCGCAAAGTCCCCGAAGCTGGAGGAACAAAGCTCCAGGAYATGATATTTCCATCAGACCCCTAASACCTCGGCACAGCAGTTAATCCAGGCAGAATTTCCATGCAATGCCTCTAGGCAAGGTACAGGAACTTGAAATCTTTAGTYTGAATTAGGTATCTGGGGCTAATTCCCTGGCAGAGGGTGGTAGCTGCCCCTCAGCTCTCCTACCTTGACAGGGTGCAGGTATCCATCCCCGCGGAGGGTTCCCAAGCCCTCTCCCGGGGACTCCTCCTCATCCTGGAGGCTGCGGGTGAGGTGYGCGATGTAGGTGGTGGCCAGCAGGAGCACATCCAGCTTGGAGAGCTTGGTGTCGGGCGGCACGGAGGGCAGTGTTTTCTGCAGCTCCAGGAAGGCGTGGCGCAGGGTCTGGACGCGGCTGCGCTCCCGGGCCGCGTTGGCGGCTGCGGGACGGCCCGGAGCGGCCCCGGCCCGCGGCCCGGGCCCCGGCGGCAGGCAGGGACCGCTGCCCGCAGGGGAAGGCACCAGGGAGTCGGGCTCTCCGCCCGGGCGGCAGATCTCCTCGCTGCTCTCTGCTAAGTGCCCACAGTCCATCGGTGACGTCCCCGGCAGCGAGGGTCCTGCAAGCAACAAGAGCATCYCTAGAGTAAGGTGCTGCGGTGAGCCGGAGCCGGCACGTTCCGAAAGTAAGGATGGTCAGAAATGCAGGCACTGCCTGTGCTAGGAAAAGCTGGAATGCAGCTCTGTGAGCCGCTTTTCCCTTTGCTGCTTAAAAATTCAGCATCACACACGGGTACAGAACTGAAGTTAAAATCTTCGCAATGATCAATATTTGATTTTTTTTGACAGTATTACACAGAGCAATTTTTTTGAGTCACTCMTAGCACAGAGATGATTTCTGAGAAAACCCAACAGGCACCACCACAGTGGTAAATSTAAGTTTCCATTTACAACCAACTACAATTTAGGCTAAAGGCAATTTTTAAAACATATTCTCTCTATGATTTGGGATGAGAATATTTTCTCTTTTAGCTGCAACCATTTTATGAACAATCTTGTAGGTGATCAGTGCTCCATGGACTATGGAAAGAAAAATATTTTCAAATGTATCAGTAAGTGAAGCCACAAAGCATGGACTCAGTTATTAAAGAACAAAACTTGGTCCATAATTTTAAAGGATCAGGAACTGGCTTCTCCTATCTTCCCACCCATAACCTTACTAAAAAAAAATGTGCTTCTCCTTTCTCATCTACATTTTCAAACTTCAGTAGAATTTGGTGAGATGTATTTTGGCCATTGGGGGGCAAAATAACCTTTTGAAAACATCAAAAAATTATTTAGAGAAAAGCTGAAAACAGTGACCACAAAGTCTTTTCCCATCTTTTTGTAAAGCTGGTCAGGCAGCTCTGCTTGTAATACAACTCACAGTCCTTKAATTCATTCAGTTCATAGAAAAATGCAATTGAATCAATATTCCCCAAAGAGCAGCACTTCCAAGCTGGAATAATACCTGCTCCTGTTGTCCTCAGCCAAGCAGCCCTCGKGGGTGTCCCAGATCCCGGCTTTCACGTGTTAGCAGTGTCTGTTCCTGTGACAGCCTGGCTAGACAAGGGCAGGAACAACTTACTAAACMTTTTCATTTCATCCAAATACTGCATAATTAAAAATTTAAGTAACATTGATGCAGATAAATTACTGAATGTCTACATTTACAAGAATTAGCTCTTGATTTTGCAGAGCATTTCAAGCACAYACTGAAGTCAGAGATTTCTATCAAAGATAATGAAAAGTTTCTAAATAATCCTTTTTGCAATGCTATAATTTGAAGTATTTGATGTATTTAGAAGRTATTTTATTGTTGTTAGTTTGGGTGATTGTGATTAATTTGCTATTAATGTGGCTCACAGAGTTTTCTCATGTAATGTTCTTTTCCGCAGCAGTACAGGTTTGTGAAATATTCTGTGCACATTATAGGTCTTAACCAAAGGGAAAAAAATCTCACTATTCTTTTTATTGTGGTATTTATGATCRATATAAATAAAGCTTACATTAAGACTTCACGAGCTTGTCTTGAGTGAGGGCTGAAAAATGGTCCTTACATTGGCTATTGACTCTGACTTAAAAAAAAATCCTGTGTGCTTTTTTCTTGGTGTTTGATCACTGTGTTAAGGCATAGTCAGATCTGGATGTATTTTAGTTTAAAAAAATCCTCATTGTGGAGATGACATCAAGATAATAATTTAAGATAATAACAAAAACTGGCAGAATAATCTAACAATTTATGATTGGCAGCAGGATTTCTCACCACCATCCCATCAAAATCCCACTGGTAAGAGTAAGTCTTCCCCAAGTACCCAAGGATGTGGACAGACTGGATTAGTAAAAAATACCTGCTCCTATCCTGAAATACAGGACTAGGGCTGGTTTACACACAGTTTTGATTTTGCTGTACTGATRTATAACTACATTTAGAACTGGAACAGCTTCGAGTGACATACAGCATGTAGTAATGCACTTACCTGAAAACCTCATCTCCTTGGGTGCCCTTAGAAATAGCAGGTTTTGGTTTAAGAGCTTCACATCTGTATGAGATAAAATCCTGGGTCTGTGGGGGGAAAAAAGTTTAAAATTTCAGCAGTGGAAATGAGAGATTTCACTCTGAATTAAATTTCTCTGCTGTCAGACTTCCCATCAAACACAAACAGCAAATGGCCTGGAAGAATTTGCTACGCAAAAGAAAGGATCTGCTGTAGGTATGTACATATGTGTAGCCAAACCATGGTGGTTCCTGGATGCACACAGAGCCAGGATCMCTTCTGTTACACACTRGGTCTGGGCAGCATCACTCTTCTCCCGAGAGTAATCAAGACACGCACGCATTCCAGGTGCTTCAAACCCAGGCGCTGCCCAAACGTCAGAGTCCAGAAAATGCTGCTTAAAACTAAAGTAAATAAAAAGCCTCTGGGAAACAGTCACTTCCCTTTTAAAATCTCACAAGAGAGAGGTTTGGTTTTTAAAATAATCGCAGTAATTTTTGCAAGCACCCACTTKCCACCTGGTATGTTGAGAGAGTTGGGAACAGGGCTGTGAAAGTAAGTTAAAGTATTTATGTTGTTTCYAAAGCCCTTCTAGTGCAGTATTTCTAACGCGTGCAGATGAATTTCTGTTTTTACGTGACACTACAAAGACATGATTGGTTTGACATCTTTTACCAAAACAACCCAGCACAATATTTATTTTAGTCTTATATTCTGTGTGAASGAAACGGCGATGAAGGCAACCTGCCCACACAGACAAGGAAAAGATGGAACACGCCAGAGCAGAGCACACAGACTGAAAACAAACAGGTGGAAACCTTAGATAAACTTTTCCGTTGCTCCTTAGGGGGCAAAATACCGTGAATCTGAATTATTTTGCATCGCTGTAAAAAGACTTTGCCCTCTCTATAACTTCGGTAACAGGTAACGAAAACCCTTTCCCCGGAGCAGAGRAATAGGAACTTGCCCGTCGGTGTGCGGGAGCAGCACCGGCGCTCACGGCCCCGCCGGCCCTCGGCAGCTGCTGCGTCCCGGTCCCGCATCCCGACTGTCCGGGACCCGGCAGRACCCCGCCGTGCCCGGCCGGGGATGAACTTACCGCTCCCGCCCGCTGCGGAGGTCCCAGCCCGGCGCGGCCCCTCCCGGCGCCTCCGTCCCGTCCCGTCCCGCCGCGTCGCGCCCCGTCTGGCCCCGGTGTTTATAAGCCGTCGCGACCGGTGGGTGCGGCGGGGCTGTGTCGCACCTGGCCTCCGGGCTCCCCACATCCAGCCCGGGCGACAGCGACCGCCCCTTCCCGGGCGGGTGGGTCATCAATCACGGAGCTGTCGGGGCGGCATCGCCTCACGCTCCCCTCGACCCCCGCCCTCCCCCGCGCCCCGCCCCGGGCCCGTGCGGGTCCCGCCGCCCCGCGCCGCCACTCGCCCCGCTCGCGCTGTTTTTCTTAGGATAAAGTAACGGTTTTGCTGGAGGAGAGAAATTTAATCGCTGGGCTGGGAGCTCGGGCGAYGCCCTGTTAAAAAGCGAGCCCTTTCTCTTCGCTCCGCCGCCGCATCTCCGGCTCGCGGATGTTCCCGGGCGGAGCGGGTTCCCCTGGCGAGGCTCGGTCCCGCAGGCGCGGGATGGAATCGGGATGGAATCGCGAACGGGATGGAATCGCGAACGGGATGAGGCGAGCCCGGGCGGGCAGAGAGGGGATTTAACAGGGAACGGGGAGCGATTAAAAATCAGTAACGCTAATGAGAAGGGACAGTCAAAATAAATACCGGGGTATGGAATTAGCCCAGAATAACATTTTGAACGAAGACCGATTGTGCGATAAGAGAGACACAATAAATCAAGCCTCGGGAGCAGTGGAAAAACAAAGTCTGAGCGATTCGTTACAGGGTTTGCAGCCAAGAATATTAAGGACTTAAACTTTAGCGMTAATTGGAAGTCCCGGGAAGGGACGAGCCCGTTGAGGAGCCTGCGGGGCGGGAGCGGCGCAGAGGGAGCCGGACACCTGCCTTCAGCCCCGGCCCGGCCCGGCCCGGCAGCAGCGCAGAGCGCCCGCCGCAGCCGCCGGCGCGTCTCAGCCGCACCGTTCGGCCCGTTCCAGCCGCACTGCCTGGCCCGTCCCAGCAGCACTGTCCGGCCCGAGAATTCCACCAGCGCCGCACCGGGGGGACGGGCGGGGCTGCCGGGGCCGGAACCCTGCCCAGCCCGGCCCCGCCGCGCTTTCTGCACTCGGGCTGGCATCCATAGCCCCGGGGAGCCGCCTCCACCCGGCCGGAGAGGGCTGGAYGGCAAGGAATGCTGYTGGRCTGCTCTACAGGTTCTGCATTTAAGCACTAAATTCTAAGTTAGGTACTTAAATTCRTCTGTGAATTTAAGCACTGAAACTGTGCCTCAACGTTTACCTTTGCCTGGTGCTGGCAGCCTCGGTGGGGGTTTCCTTTCAGCCATCAGGAGCTACTCTGACAAAAGCTACTCTTGTCAGTATGTACACAGCCACGACGATGGACTTCACCRGCACCACAGACCATCCTTTGGCCTCCAGGGTGCAAAAGAATGAAGACACTGGTTTCCTGGAGGACCGTGCAGGAGCCTCCCAGCAGCTCTGCTAAACCATGGGTTTTTTGGCCCCAAGGTTTCCAGGGCTGCCCCCACCCAAACGAGCATTGCTGAATCCTTTCTACAGTCAAAACCTCTTTTAAAATGCACTCGACAGACATCCCTCTGCTCAGTCAGCTTCTGGGGCTCAAGCAAGCAGTTCTYGAACATATCCCTAAGCTTTTACTGAAAACTCTGTGGTGTGATGTAGAAGAACTGATCCCAGACTCCCTGAGAAGCAGGGACACTTTCAGCCTCAGTTCCACTGGGGCTCTTCCGTCGTCTTGTAAGTGCCAAACACACACTGTTTGCCAGCACCAAGTCTGGCATCAACTCTCCCACACCCCAAGGAGGTTTCKAGGTTTGCTGCCCACCTAAAAATGCCTACTTGAGGACTTCTCCTCACYAGGCTGTGGGATGCTCAACTATGACACTAACAGCAGGTGTCCCAACACCCTGAGACTTCCCAGCCACCCTAAATTAGCAGATTGTGAGTGCTGTGCTCTTCTCTGCTCTGATCGGATTAATGACACACTATTTTTTGGAGTTTCCCACTGTACAGAGAGTTCTGCCTCAGTGCAGGAAATCCAATGGAAAAAGTTGGAAGAGAAGTGGTGATGGAACTCCCATTACCATCTTTAGACAACATGAAACCCACCTTACTGCAGAGTGTGATTAGGGAGATTGCACGGTAAGAAATTGAGCAGTGTTGGGAGGCACCACTCTGGCTGCTAGCCTTGTTACCAAAAAAGGGGTGCTTTAAATACATTTTAAAACCCCAAAGGGACAGAAATGTAAAAATAATTGCTCTTTGCTCCATCAAGACTTTCTCCCATCAGACGACTCCTCCTCTGTTACAAGCACAAAGACATACAGTGATTGTTTTCTTGTATCAACTCACTATTTAAATATAAAGCTGTAACAAATGGCTGCAGCTGTTTCTTCTTCTTTCCCAGACAAATGACTGAGAATTACTTTTCCTGCCTTACCTTCCACAATATATATTAAATCTGAGAAATGCCAGAGTCACAGAAGAGCCAGATTTCCAGTGTGATTTAGGTAAGAAGAAGTTCTACCAGAAACAGCATGATGTTTTTCCAGGTACACTCTGCTCCCTTTATGTCACATTAGGATCTGGTTTTATGGCTACAATTCAGCACAAACATTCAGGGTATTTCTTTCCAATTTGTTMATTTTCTCCCATTCCCATTTCTGTATAAGGATTTCTCAAGTGTGCTTGCCTGCTGGTATGGTGCAGCAGTTATTGGTGCCTCTGACAGGGACTAGCAGAAACACCGCTTGTCCAAAACAGCTCCGGCAGGAAGCCACATACAGATTGTATCTGCTYAGGTCCCACAGATTCCAGCCTTAGCCTGGGAGCAAATCAAAGGCAGGACACAGGAGAATAAAAATAAGTTCCAGTTCACAACTTTTGCTTCTTCGGGAAATCTCAGCATAATGGATTCCAAATCCAAACAAAAATTTTGAAGATTTCCAATTAAACACTTTCACCCCTTTTTTTAAAGTGCCATGTTGACAGTGTATTGTAGAACCACAGCATATTCCAGTTATGTTAAATATGCCATATTACAGTGTATCAATATAGTTTTTATAACATTTTCTCAGTAGTAGTTACTTTAAAAATATATTTAAAATGTGTATCAGAAGGGCTCCATTGGGGGGGTGTTTACATAAGTGTTAGACCATGCTATCAGGATTTATTTAGGGGTTTGCTTTAGCTAGACATGAGTTGCTTAGCTCTTATTCTCTGTGTAAAAACCCATGGCACATTGAAAGTAATCAATTCAGGTCTTCAATCTTTTATTTATCGTACAAGGAAGTATGATAAATAAAGCATTGAACACCTGAATTAATTAATGTTAATTAATGTTTAATCCAGAAGTACTTAGAAGCTGTGAAAATAAGCCATGCTCTAAGTGGCTTACACAGCATAACCCACATTGAGAAAGACTAATAATACATTTAATAGTTTTAAATGGGTGTGTGCAAGGCAGAGGGAAGTGTAAGATGCAAAGATAACACCATGACATAGAGATCAGGAGGCGACTTCCTACTGTGCTGCACTGAGTCAGCAATCAGCAGCTGACACTGTCAACATGCTCACCATGAATATTGACATTCTTCTTTGGAAATTGCCTAAAGAATCAACTTTTTTTTTTTTCCCTATGTATGCTTTTCTGTCTTTCTTGACCTGAATATCATTGATGGAACAAGAAGTATCGTGCTCAGTTAGTACTGATTTCAGTAAAGGACTAAGAGCTACACATCTGTGCTTTATTTTGGAATGTTCTGATTTTGAAGGCAAATTACTCACCAGCTTTTTATGCTGCTTTTGGCTGGGATAGAGTTAATTTTCTTCACAATGGCTGGTATGGGGCTGCATTTTGGATTAGTGCTGAACAGAGGGTTGATAATACAGAGATGTTTTTGTTATTGCTGAGCAGTGCTAACACAGAGATCAGGCGAGATGAGGCCTTTTCTGCTTTTCATACTGCTATGCTGGCAAGGACACTGGGGACATGGGAAATTGGGACAGGTGAYTCCAACTGACCAAASRAATATTCCATACCATATGACATCATGCTCAGTATCTGAAGTAGGGGAAGAAGGAGGAAGCAGGGGGATATTTGGATGTTTGCCATTTGCCTTCCCAAGTAACCATAGCATGTGATGAGCCCCTGGTTTCTTTGCAATGGCTGAACACCTGCCTGCCCATGGGAAGTGATGGCTAAATTCCTTGGTTTGCTCTGCTTGCATCTGTGGCTTTTGCTTTCCCTATTAAACTATTATTATATCAACCCATGAGTTTTCCTTCTACCCTTACAATTCTTTTCCCAATCCCARTGGGGGGTGTGGGGCTTGACTGCTGGCTGGGGTTAAAGCACAACACTTTAATGGAAGCACTGGCACCTCAGTGTTACAGTACCACTTATTTACTACCTTAGCTTTGGAAATCTTGGTTTTTTATAATGAAGATGAAGATCTTGTTATTCAAGGGGAAAATGCATGSAGGAGTTAAATGTATTTTAATAATCTGTACCAAATTATCATTATAAATGTTAACAAAACACAAAAAACATTCCATGCAAAAAGACAGACCCTGATTTCCTTATTCAGGAAAAATTCCTTTCTTATTTCAGAGAGGGCTGCAAGCACAAGATGCTGAGCTGCCATCCACAGAGAGAAACTGCATTAGGAAAGGTTTTTTCCCAGGGGCAATTTGTAATTTGGGCTTTCCCCTCCTTATCTGTAGSATTGGAATTTTCCTATATCAGAAGTCTGAAGCATTTATTTAATTACTCAAACTACTGCAAAGCAACCAACCAAACAGAATTTGAAGTTAATGAATGATACTCCCAATCAAAAAATTAATCAGCACAGACATCATAAATCTTCTTGTGCCACCTGTGCTAAGTGTTTGACATTATTCACCAGAACCTGGAAAAATCCAAATTATGGAAATTATTTTTTAGGACTACAGATCGTCTCAAAAATCATGTGCTAATAGCTTCTTTCTGCTTGAAAGGAAGTTGTAGACAGTGGGGGCTGGTTTTTTCTCTGAAGTAACAAGTGACAGAAAAAGAGGAAATGGCCTGAAGTTACACCAGGGGAAGCTTAAATTGTTGAGAAAAAACTCTTTGTTGGAAGGGTGGTCAAGCATAGGAATAGGCTGTCCAGGGAAATGATGGAATCACCATCCTTGGAAGTGGTAAAAAAATGTGTAGATGTAGTGTTTGGGGACATGGTTTGGTGGTGAATATGGCAGTGTTGGGTTTACAGTTGGACTGCAYGACCTCAGAGGTCTTTTTCAACACTACTGACTCCCTGACCCTACTGTGAACATGCCTCTGCACAATTTCTGAGTGTCACCCAGGGAAAGAGCAGCTACTAGGTCAGGCACTGGCTAAAACCAGTTCATGTCTTGAGGAGCTTTAAGAATTAGGCAACCAGTTTAGCCTAGCATGTGCTGGTGTTTCTACATGCTTTTGAGACAAAGCATTGCTTGTAAATAAATACGAAGTTCCCTTCTTTTTCTGAATGTTCTTAGAAGTGTTAAATTCAACATACTTAATTTTGGCTGGKTTTGAGATTAAAAAGACACAGATAACATATCCAAAGAGACACCAGTATCTTTGCTTTGTAAGCAATRAGGGAGAAAATCAATAATGGCCAAATCTTCACATTCTGTAACTTCTGGCTTTTAGAATTCAAACTACTTCTGCTGTACTTCAGATTCCTCCTCAACCTACATCAGAGAGATCAGAGGAAACAGGTGAGATCTTCAKGTCACAGCCACACCAAAGCACCTATTGCTCTTGTGGTCATTAACACTTCCCAGGAGCACTCAGTATTTCTACAAAAATTATAAGCAGTGTCATCAAATGCTGCTGATGAGAAAAAAAGATCTTTAAGTATTGTAAGGTTATTGGCTGTTGTAGTGAAAGCCCTTTTGTTTTTCTTCCCAGTGCCAAACCTGGAACAAGAATATTGTGAACTGACAGAATCTATCTATTTGGGATATTTTACATTCCTTCATTACAAAAATGTCTTCTTCCATGGACAAAAATGGTATTAACATTTTTCTCCTACATATATGTATGTCGAATACTTTTAATTTTCAAGTTGCATAAGGAAAAATCTTATTAATAATCAAAGCAATATCTCATATAAATGAAATCAGATAACATTCAGTCTCTTATTCCAAAACACTTTCCTACAAACTAATCTGGGTGTAACTGATTATACACAACTTTAYKGGACATGTAATCAGTGATTACGATGGCAGTCTAAAACATTAACTCTCCAAGAAAGGAAGAGCTTACTGAGTCAAAACTCTTTTTGATTTAAAATATTAGTCTATTACATGGATCATTTCACAGCKGGGTTGGAATTATCTTGGTTTTGATGGAAAATTAAGAGAATAGAAAGATGTAGTCAGTCATTTCTGTAGTCTCTGGTTACAGTGTTGTTTGATTGAAGAGGTAAGGTTCAAATACAACTTTTTGAACAGTGAATTCCTAGAATTCTTCAAGGCCAAATGACTTAAAATAAATTGACACTGTTTTTTTTTTAATTTTTCCTAGCAAAGGAAAAAGAATTGTTTCCAGTTACAATATATGGCATTTATAATTTTGTGGCTGTAAATAATCAGGTTCACATAATTAAGAATTTTGCCTCAGAGCTCTGATAGCTAATTTGCACAYCATGCTGAGATAAAAACTCATAAGTAAAACAGGGAACAGAGCCTTTCAGTTGCACTTACTTTTACCAGTTACACTCTGAATACAATCACACACTATCTCATATTAACAGATCATGTCTGAATCCTGATCCTGAAAAATCAATGGGCACATCTGGAACACTGACAGTTTCCTGGGTATTTTTCCCCCTATCTCAGAACTTTTGAACTGCATGGCTTTTAAAGCTGTATCACAGGCAGTGCTCTGTACTGCTTCATACCTGCATTTATAAAGAAATAATACACCATTAAATTAACTTACACCTTGCACTGGTTTTAATGTGATATTTAAGAAAAAATAGGGTTTTTTCCTCAGCTATGGATTCAAAGTTCAAATATGAACTTTAGATCAGTAACTCAAACCCTGTGTGTATACATATATTATGATTATGGTAAAAACATTATCAAGGGGAGATGTTTGGGCAGTGATGTCTATTTTTTTTTTTCCTTTCGGTACTTCTAACACATCAACAGTACTATGGAAGCTCTAAAAGCATTGGAGTCTTTACTGGTCTCACACCTCTAGGTCCTAGGAACAGTTTTTGGTGGGGAGAAATTCTACCAACAGTAGAAGATGACCAATTTAGGAACCACTAAGGTAAATCTGACACTTGCAAGTCTTTGCGGAAACATCCCAGGGTGCTGCAAGTAAATCTGAGGAGGTATAGCTGCTACTAAGGAATTAGTGGTTGCAGTGCTGTCCTCCAAAATGTAGTAGTTCATCTTGCTAGATGAGGGCACAGTGACTGTTTTCACCTCAGGTTTGTTAAACCAGGTTTTCAGAGAGAGGAGTGTGCCTACACAATGTGGGACTGGATACAGGCAAGCAAATATTGAAAGAGTGTTTATATCATTGCAGTAAATTATATTATTGGAACTGACATCAACAGACATACTGAAACCACAGAATTTATTTATATATTCCTATTCAAGCAGCAGTCTTTATTTTAACCTCAAATTACTTTTTCAAGCTCCCATGCAGTTATGTATATTAAAAACCTAAACCCACAGCATTACTTCTTTAACRGTTTGCTAATTAGATTAATATTTGTGTTATTAAAGTGATATTTATAATTTTGTCAGTCAGTTACACAAAAAAAATGTATAATGCTAATACAGCAGACCAAAAATGTTATGAAGTTTTTGAGGTTTTATCTCAACAGTACTCT
This sequence comes from Alauda arvensis, assembly GCA_902810485.1. Lineage (NCBI taxonomy): Eukaryota > Metazoa > Chordata > Aves > Passeriformes > Alaudidae > Alauda > Alauda arvensis. The sequence goes on from CADDXX010000108.1 coordinate 1,477,368, forward strand.
AAAAGTACTGACAACAAAAATCTAAGGATAGGAAAAAAATAAATACTGAATACTAAATGTTTCATTTATCTAGTAACTATTAGGGTGAACATATAACACCTGAAAAATAGGTAAAATATCGGAGTTTGCTTTTTACTTACCATCCTAAAATAGTATTTCGTTCCTGATACAGTTTTGATGGCCCAGTTACAAGATGCAACTCACACTAAAATCACTAAGTAGTTCCCTCTCATTCTGCATTCTGTTTAAAATGTTACTGACTTACAGTTGGATTCAATGATCTTCCAACCTAAAGCATTCTAAATATTCATGTGTTTTATGGAGAAGGATTCAGACAGTCTGGGTTTCAATGTTCCTGGGAGCACCTGACAGCCTGCACCCCAGATGTGCCTGGTAAATCACTGACCACCTACAGGCTGACAAGTCACACGTGCTCTTTGGTCTTCTAAATATCTAGGAAACAGCCCCTAACTCCTGGAAGAGGGAGCAGACTGTTGCAAGCACATGTGCTCCTGCCAGATTGCCCATCAAGAATGTGTCTATGCTCTATCTGGTCAGGCAGACATGTAGGAGTATGCACAATCTAGCTGGCAATCTGCTCACCACCAGATGTGCTCTCTGCCCACGGTTTGAAAAGAATTTACTCTTTTCAAGGGCACAGGGGGTCTATCAGTGCACGTGTTCTGCCAGTGGGGTTCAGTTCTTTACTCCTTAGCTGGAGGAGCAGGCAGCACAGAGGCAGCAGCACAGAGAACTGGAGTGGGGAGGCAGGGCATGGGCAAAAAGGGATGCCTTTTGTCACTGCCTTTAGGACACTGGATGACATGGCAAAGTTAAGTACTACAGATTTGGCATATAGTAGACCTACTTCTTCTTAGTTTTTTAAATTACCACTACTGAAAGATGTTTAGATAGAAGACAATGACATTCTTTGTGTCTTGTACGTTTGTGATAACAGTTATATTCTTCCTTCTGAACAGAGTATGAATGATCATGGGGAGAATCATCCAGCACCATATTCAACAAGCCTGTAAACATGGATACCAAAAATACCACTAGGGTACAGATTACTGTAATATTAATTATGTCTCTGCAATACTATTCATACTCACCTTTACAGGTAGTGCATATTCTCCACACACACACACACAAAAAAAAAAAAAAAAAAACCAACCACTAAAACTGGCTGAATTGCTTACTGAGGCCTTACATGGGGTACAGTAACCAAAAACTGCTAATGCCTGACCTTCATTCAAATGGCTCTGCTTCAGCAGCTCTATTTAATTTCAGAACTTTGCTTTATCTCTTTATCCTTACACTTTATCTAGCATTGTGGTGACTCCTTTCATATTCTATGTCATGGCTGAATAATTCAAAGGCAAGTAAATTCCTTACGTTTCTCCTCCACAGCCTTCAGCACTAAATGCTGATTGATACTTTSTAGACCTCACTAAGAAGATGTTTATATTTTTCCTTCAACACCATCACCAAGTGAGACAGGCTGCTGGAAAAGGCACTCCATGTCTGTTCTAAGCATGCTCTCAGCTCTGGCAAAGTGCTCCAGCTGGTATCTCTCCATATTTAATGCACCTAATTCTGATTTCATTTGGAGTGCTTGTAAGCTCTTCAGCTGCTAAAACCAACTTGAGGGTACACAGCTAAAACTGCACTGGTTTATATATTAAATCTGTATTTCTCCTTCTCCTGCAGCTAAGACTGATGATATCTCTTATTTTTGAATTTTCAGATGTTTGCTGAAATTGATATTCAGTGAGTGAACAGGAATTAGGTCACCCAGAGGTAATGTATTTCCCCACCTCCCTCTCAAATAAGAGAGCTATATTCTGTAATGTGAAGTGTATGATTGCAAAGCCTGTTTTGGGTATATATCATTATAGTCTCAGTATCATTTTCCCCCCAAAACCTGTCATATAATAGGCCTTAATAATTCTATTTATTATAATACTGGTTAGATTCATATAAACAAAAGCCMAGTATCCATGCAGAACATGCACATTCCTACCTGTTATAAAATATACATTATCCTGTGTAGATTTCAGACCACACAAATCATTGCAATTCAGGGCGTTTATAAATATTTAACTAATTAAATACAATGTTCATACAAGCATCTGCCAAAGAAGAGGGAGAACTTTGTTCACTGCAAGTTCCTTCCTTTTGGACTAGAACTTGAAATACAAATGATCTGCATGGTGGCAGCTTATGATTAGTTGGCACAGTCCAGAGTATTTATTACATGCTGACTGCATAATTTAAAGATATTTCCATATTGCTAATCCCATAACATAGGATGGAGAGACAAAAGGTGACTTTCCCACCACGTTCTGAATTGCTACAAATACCTACCACAATATTTAATTCCATGAGTAAGGCAATGTGGGCAGAAACTGCTGGTTACAGATTCAGTTTACAACATCAAAATTTCAACAACTTCTCTACTCAGGGAACATTAATAATGGTGTATCCCATTGGAAGGTATTAGGTATCTTTAAAATAGTTAAGTGATTTGGTTTCTTTTAATTACTTCCTGCCAATATCCATAATTTTCTCAGAATGTCCAAAACGAACTTAAAATTCAATATAAAATTGCTATTGTTTTTATATCATCAAAAAGAAAAGATTAATGATATATTTCAGTAATCTAGTAATAAGTGGCTTTTTTAATTGTTCAAGCCGCATGCAATCCTCAGTGGATCTTAGATGTAGGTTTAAAAGGTATTTAATGCCTGTTTTTCAGTTGCCAAGGTCAAACATCACCTAGTATGTATAGGGAAAGAGGAAACATCTGTTGGAATAATTTATTTGACTAACACAAAGGTTAGGATTAAAACCCACTAATTTCTTTGGTCCGATACTGAATTTCAATTAAACAATACAGGTATTTGTTCAGTTTGAAAAAATTTCCTTCCTTTACTTGTGGGCACATTCATGTATATCCCTAATCAGTGGATCTGGCAAGGGAATACTATGATTTGTCTTTTTTTTTTCATATCTGCATAAGCTCTGAGAATGAATATTTCTCTTTCTTGAGGTCTTGCGGTTTTTTTCCCAATAAATGTACTAAAGAATTCACAAACCTTTAGTTCACAAGACTCTTTGGTTTCWATGGAATTCCTCTCCTAACAAGATTAGAACACATCTCAGGATCAGTGATTACACATGAAATTATAAGGTACAGCAACCTTCAGCATTTAAGTCCCACTTACAATTTTTTAGAAAATAGTAAATGCATGTCATCTGACTGCAGTTTCTTCTATCCTTTCTGTGAAATCAGACTAAAATCTTCTACACTAGCAGAAAAAAAAAAATCACTTAAATTGTTTAATTTACAAATGTAAATTAATAAAAATACAGACTTTTAATTTCAATCAAGTGTGGAAGATGCTCTTTTTGCCTTTCTAGGGTCAAAAGGGATTTCAACAGAGCCATGATTGCATTTCACATTTTTAAGATTAAGAAAATATTTGCCAATCAAAGAAGCTCAACAATTGGACAGCTTTTTACCACTGTAAAGCAGAATCAGAATGCTTTGTCTCAAAGGGAATAGCAGAAGGTCTTACAKTAGAAAAGTTGTTGTACATGCACGTTCCATCCTTTTTTAAGACTAAGGGGAATGGTAAATGGAAAGCACAGTTTTACTCAGCTTGGCCCAAAAGACAGGCTGCTAATAGAGATGACATGCAAGCTKACAGAACACTGAGCATGTGGACAAACCCATCATACAAAAGAATTTCAAAAACCCCAAATATATTTATATGGCATGAGCATTAGTCTGTATCCCTGTAAATTTCAGAAGCCTGTATTTTTGACTGGAAAATAATAGTGTACTACTGTAGTAGTACAAATARTAYTACATTTTAKAATAAYGAGYTAATTGTTCYRGGAGTTCTTGTTTTTAACTGCTCCACYGYTTTGTGCTTTCTGAGAAAGAAAAAAGTTCAATAATGAGCACATATATGACAAATTTAGTTTCTTTTTTAGGCCAGAATATATCCATTGTCATGTGGTAAACAAACATTATTATTTGAAAGAGAGCAGTTTTGTGATWTGCAATTCTTCTTYCCTTCTCAACTGAAAGGCAGYTATTTTTAATCAGAACAAATAATCMGAAGAAACAGAACTCATGRAATGGAAAGTGGTAACTTGACAAGAATAAAAYAGCATTAAATGTTGCTCAGTAAATTGTCAAACACACTAATAAATTCTATCTGGAATGTAAAATAGAATACAACATTTACTAATTTAGTTACAAGAGAATACTCGTGTCAGTTGCATGGATTTATTTAATCTACAGCGTTGTATAAATCATGATTTTTTTTTTTTGTTGTTGGCTAGTTAAGCTGATAAATAATAAAACTGTTAGGTTAAAAATAGCAATAAAAATCTGGAAGAAGTGATATTAGGTCCCAAATACTTAACTATACTATTGCCACAGGTGAAACCAGAGGACGGCTGTTAGAAGTAAGCTGTAATGATGAAAACTGATTGTTTCTCCTTCTCCAGATGATTCCATGCACAGCATCACCCTTCACYAATGGTCCTCACACCTTAACTTATTTCTGAGAACTAACTTCAATACTATTTTACCTTTGTGGAAAATTATTACAATTAAATGGATATGACAGAAACTAGTAACATTAAAGTTACTACTATTAGCTAGCACACTGATTTGTATCCAGAAACTGAAATCTATGATCCTGTCTCACAACGAAATAAAGACAATAAATATAACATGGTTAAAAAAATTATTTCAGATTCAATTCTATCTTCCTGTACTCATTTTCCAATTGATTCAGCARGAGCTGTACAAGCAAATAACCAACATAGCTAAAAGGAAGATATTTGAGAAACACACCTGAGTTTTCACCTGACTTCTTCTTTCACGGACTTTTGGCAGAGGTTTTCTTTCAACTTTGTGAGCTAAATCTAAATAATCTGCTTTTTCTTTCACAGAGTCACTGTGGTGAAAAGGAAGAGTGACATCAGGTGTTCCAGCATCAGCTGCAGAAAATAAAAAGAAAAAAGGATTAATTCAAAAGGATTAAGTCAAACTATATGTACTTAATATGTAGTGTGATTCATCACAGGCTCCAATATACCTAATTATAGAAAACAGTGTAATGAAACTTAAGGTAAAATACCTCAAATTTGATCAYTGAGAACAGAAAACTCTGAATGGAATTATGGAAGGTACTGCAAACTCTGATGAAGGTGAATATTGAAACAGGTATTCCCATTCAGGTRGAGTTATTTGAAAAGGAGTAAATTCAATTACATAGCACCTCCTTATATCAATAGTTATTCAGAAGACCATTTCAGAACCACTGCCATTTACATATGGCTTCCAAACAATGAGCAGATTCCAACTATTTTAGGGCTGGTGCTGGCAGGTAGAGCATTAGCCTTTGTGTCTTCAAAAATAACATTACTTTATCTTCTGAAAGCACACTTCTGAAAGTGTGCCACCACTTTTATTTTATAAATATGGTAATTCAAACCATTTTGAATAGTGTCAWGTTAAATGTCTGTATCCAAGTTCTGCAAGATGGAAAGACATGCTGTTAAGTCTTCTTTCAACCTGCAGTCAACTCTGTTACAACCACCACCTCTCCACTATTTTAAAAAAACCTCAAAGTTTATTTCAGGCTTTGCTTGAGTTTCAAAACCAATTTGTTTTCTCCCCTGAAGAATAGTTTGCCTTTAAACCTCAAAAAGGGTTTAAGGCTTTTTTACCTCCCAGACACTTTTTTTTTTTTCCAAGTTTAAAACCTGGACTTCTGCTAGACATGTATCTTGCTTAGGACTGACAATATACAGAGATCAAATAAGTATCAACAAATAGATTTTAAAGGTCTGATATACTTCATGCATATTTATTCTAGAATGCCCAACATTTTTAAAATATGGAATTAAATGTGAATACACACTCAAAATGTACTAGCTGCCCCCTTCCATAATTCTGGGAGATTGGGATGCGAGGAAAAAAACCAATACAAAATTAAATTCTATATTGGAAAAGCTCAATTTCTACTCATGTCTTTTGGACTCATCACTGGTACAAATGTCTTATAAACAATTCTTAGTATATTTATTTTTAGCTGTAATTTTGTGATTTCTGTAAGTTTTAAATAAGCATCAAGTAATTGATTAGTTTGCTTACGAAATTCTACATAGGCTGCATGTTCATCTGTCATTCTTTCAGTGCCTTTTTTCCTGGCAGCTCTGGAGGCTTTCCAATTCATTAAGAAACGTCTTTCCATTTCTTGAATTTCTTTCCCATCAAGGGATTCTGCAAAAGAGAATATTTTCTGTGATACAAAGTGAACTAAAGGGCTATACAAAGTTGTATGTAATGTGTATTGGCTCTGTATTTGTTCTCTTCAAGTATTTTTTACTTTTTCTTGTGTTTTGGTAAAGAAAAAAACCCAATAAAGACTGATATTCCCATTGAAGCTGCAAGAGCGAGTTAACATGTCTTAATTACACAAAAAAAAAATCTACAGTTTTTCTAACTTTCTGGGGAAATATTCATATTCCCATTTGGTTAACATGCAAGACTTTCTATAAAGTTCTGCAGAAAAGTTATGCTCTTACACAGGGTACAGATAGATGGAGAAATGCAGATTGAGAGGGAAACTGCACATCTTAGTAACCAAGGAATTCTAGTGATCATGAAGACAGTCTCACAGATTTGCCTCTCTCAGGTTAACTTTACTCACTTRGGTGCCATAAATCTTATGGTCTATGATTCATTGGTTGCATCTGCATTTTTGAGTCAGCCCAAATGCCATACCTCATGTGGCCACAAATGTAGGTTGCATTAGAACTGTCCTTAGGCACTGTTATTTTCATTGTGCAGATAGGTTTTTTCTTTTTCTTAATGGCCAATATTTTGTGCTGAGAAAAACCGAGTTCTGTAATACTAACTTTAAAAGTAATTGGCATCTTTATCCAAAAAAAGTAAAAAAATAGCAGATTTAGTAGAAATATTTAATATAGAAGAATCAGTTTCTTCCTTTTGTGCAAAAATTTTATACAAAATATTAATATAAACTGCATCATAAGGGTTAAGATTAAGAAATACACTCACAGGGTAAGTGTGAACTGCTTGCAAATTTAAGGAKGAATGTTTTATGACAAATTCAAAGACAGTAAGGTGGGAACTGCACAACTGGCACTGTACAACAAAAACACTTTAGCAACTAGTACAGACTGATAGGGGAATAGATTAAACAGATCTTTGAAAATCAGTTTCACAACATCTGAAAACTGAACACAAAAAATTGTCTTGTGACAATCTCACCAATCATCTATTATAAAACAAATTATTACTACTAATAATACCAAAAGCCAAACAAGACAGCTTGTGAAGCTGATTACTAAAGCAGTTTTAGCTTGCTACATAAATTAAAAATTCACTATTTGATATAAATATCTATAGCAGTAACTTTGTTTACATGCATAGTGCTACTCAAGAACAATTCATTTTTCAGTTGTTTCCTAAAAGAGTAGTTATGGGCCAGATATTGATTTAATTTTTTACCTAGAGTTGGTGACTGTACTATAATCCTATCCTTGTACTTTGGTTTTTGGCAGATGGGGTTTCCTGAAAGATCTATTCTGCGTAGCTTTGTCCATTTCTTCAATGCAACYTCCAAATCCTGCAGTTGAAACGACAACAGAACATTGTGATTATGTTTCCTCCCCCAGAGTAAAATTCAACAGTGATGCGATTTGTTCAGCCAGGCCCAAATCCTGCACACAGAAGTAACTTCAATGAGACTATTCACATGTATTARTATGCACATTAAGAATGTGCATTTTCAAACAGAATGGTCCACAGCATTCCCTGAATATATCAAAACTGCACAGAAGAAATGGTGATGTTGGAAGATGCTGTATTTTTAAGCCTACAGTAATGCCAGCTTTGGAAAAGTACCACTTCAATCCCACTGATAAACACCCAAAGCCTGGGAACKATCAATGAAAAAATTAATATAATACACAATGTCTGTTAATGCGTCCTCAAGGTCTTACAGAGCCCTTAGAGTATCACTGTAATATTCTGATATTCTGAAGAATAAATACTTTATACAGATATACAACAGACAAAAAAACAAAAAGCTAAAGATCTTGCAATCCACAATGAAAAGCTAAAGACCTTGCAATTCTCTTTATATATAATGTAGAACTGTATCTTAYAGGAGAAACAGTAATCCATCCCTACCTAACTGTGGGTGGTCAGTTATAGTATTGGCCTACACAGTGAAATTAGTGAAATATACCTTTCTCCCTCTGTGTTTCTGTCTGGTTACCCAGGGGCAGTATGACCTAGATGAAACTACTTTGTCTTTTAAATACAATAAATTCAAGTTAAAAACATGCAGAGTTTAGCAGACTGGTCCTTTCTACTTAGACACCTTACTTTCTGAAATACTTTATTTCCAAAATTTCATTTAACTCCCATTCTTGACAGGCATTCCTTGTATGTGTGAAAAGTGTAAGGAGGGATTSAAGGCAACAGGTATAAATAGGAGAGAGGACTTGTGTTCTACTGCTGTAATAATTTGCAAAGAGCTACTAATCATGCTGTGACAGATTCTAAACCATAAAACTTTGTAGCTTGATGCCAACAATGATGTCTCCAGCAATGCTAGCTCCTTCAATTTTAGAAAATTGCTTGGTTAACACAAGCAGGGAGAATTCTGCTTTTGCTGGCTCATCTCCCTTGGTAGAAAATCCTCTTGGAAATATTCTATGGGTTCTATAATATATGTTTAGAAAAATCACATGGAAGAGAAAGTGGCAGCACAGCCTCATAACTCCAAACCATATAATTTTTGGCCTATCTATGATGATGGTGATATATCATCTATTGTTATTCAGTGACAAAAATGTATTTTTAGAAAACTAGAGAGCAAAARTCTGGTTCTGGGAGGATCAAGATTGATAAAACAATGCAAGAAACTCTGAGGACTAGTCCACACAAAGAAATGTTGATAATTCTCACAATGTTATTCAGCAAAGCTTAATCATCATGTATCAGGACAGCAATGTGATAACCCCCATAGTTTAGGTGCTAACACTTAATCACAAACAAAACTTAGGGGCAAAATATTTTAGAAAAAGAAAAATCATTTAGCAAGTATATTTATTTATCCTTACCTAAGCACTCAGACATTATCATTGAAGTCTGTAATGTATTCTAGATTTCATTAGAAAGAATTTTTCCAAGTAATAGCTTTACAACGCAAAGTTGTCTATTACTGAAATAAATGTACACAGTTTAACTTTGATGAATGTATACAGAGTCCTGTAGATTTTTGTTAGCTGTTACTTACTTGATAAATGACCCAGAACATGCTTACTCCAGTGTATGTTTATCTAAGAGCACACTAATCCTGTGCTGAAATATGATTACCCTTTCGATACGCTCTGCTTGTTCATTGCCTTCCTGTCTTTAATAAAGTGCTTTCACTTCCCAGCCTTTCAATAAGCTGTACTAAAGGGACCAGACACTCTTCTGGGCAGGCTCCATTTGATAAATGATCATGTCATGCTATCACTTTGAGGTCTGCTACAAAATACTGACGAGCAAATTATATTCCATCGGGGAGGGTGGGGAGGGAGAAGGGCCGCTGCCTGAGTCGGCAGCTGGAGCGCTGGCAGTAACTTTCTTACCAATTAACGGTGGCCAGTTAACAATTGGTATTTGACCAGTGTGCTCCAGTTTTTATTGGAAATGTCTGATCCAACTGCCCCAGCTACATCTACAGACAGCAATTTGTCACCAGTTTGATTACCTGTCATAATCTATTTGAGGAAATCTATAATTTTTCTCTTGTTCCTGACTCRATTCGAAAGCGAATGAATTCATCTTTTTTGAGATCCTCTTGTCATAATCAATACTGGGCAGAGGTTGAATAAATTAAAGACTTGGGAAATACAACATTTTTCCAGGTATTTCTAGCTATAGTTTTTTCTACCTATCCAAATACTCACACAACTCATAGTCTTTCTAAAACTAATGAACTTAATAAATAAATAAATTATATTCYGGATTTTTGTAAAAAGGAATAGTTGTGGTTTTTTTTTAAATAGACACAGTGATTTAAAAAAATTCCTTAATTCCAACCCAAATACACTGCAGTCTAGAAGACCTTGTGATCCTGACTAAAGCAAACCAGAACCTCAATATGGTGAATAAATGAAGTAGCAAGCAACAGAAAATAAAAAAAAAAAAGCCAATTCTATTAAAATCAATTATATTCTTGTTAACTGACCTGAGACATACTTTTTGCATGTCGTAGCTTATTTTCCAAGAATTCAGAAAAATTACTTGATTTTCTTCTGTCTAGTGTTCAGACTGAATTATATAAACTTCAGTCAAGTTGGACAAGGTCATACGGCTTGATGTCTGTTAATTATGCTAACAAAGCCCTSTATTAGCCACAACCTTAAGTGCTTGAATTTATTAGTCCTAATTTTCAACTATGCTGAAATCAAAGTGGCATAATTGAAAAGCAAAGGAATATGGGTTTTCATAATAAAGTGAAAAAACTGAGAGAAGTGTTTAAATATAAAATAATTATACAAAATACACAAAGGTGAGAAAAGTCTACATAAGATTGTACTTCATGCATTTCTTATACCCCTCCTATTTTCCTCTTTCACAAAGATTCCATGTTATTCCTGCAGTTCACCAGACCTGCWCAGACACAGGTAGCTCTTCTACAGCTTCTCTTCCCACCAGGTGAAGCACAGCTGGGTACAGAGCTCTCCAACACCTCCCTGTCATGCAGCACTGCCACGATCTCCAATCAGTGCCAGACATTCCTGGGGAAGTTCTTGATGGCAGTGATGGGAAAGCAAGAATGGGAAAACAGGGCACATAGTGCTTTTGGCATGAAAAAGAGGTATAAATCAGAGTTTTRATAACAGAGGGGCAAGAGGGAGGAGAATGGAGGCAGATCATGATTGAATGAAAGAGCCTTTGCTGCGTGTAACAAGTTCAGCCAGCAGCACCAATTAAGTGTACAGAACTGTAAACGCCTAAAATCCCTGCAGCTTTCACAGCTGTAGAATAATGTATGCCATGCAATCATGAAATTCAGAGATGCAAAAAATTGGAATACACTCAAAACTTCCCTCAGCTATTTTATTGGAACAGTCAGTGGCTGTATGAGATTGTTCTCCTGCTAGATGTCCACTGTGAGCTAAAGCCTCTTACATGTAGGCAAAACTGACTTTTTAAAAAATACTTTTCATGGCTTACTGCTTTTTTCAACAGTTTGGTTTTAATTTATTTAAGAATTTGTATTAGTGATAAGTAGGGYCTAGTAAAAACTCAGTAATTGTAGCTGGATAGTTGGATATCCACCTGCATTATACTGTGTATTAAACAYATTTGATATGTCCATTAATTTACAGGTCTGCAAAGATATGAACAGAAACACTTTCCCTGTTCCATATATTTCAAAATTTGGAGATTGTTTAGAAAACACACAGAACAGATCACTTTCAAAATATACTGGAGCTTAATCTGAGTGTAATGGACAGCAAACTCAAATGCTAATTGTRTAATTTTTCAGTTGTGACCATGTAACAGAAATCTACAGGTCTAACTGATTTGGGTAAATATAATTCTGGTTTTCCTGATTATTAAATAATGAAATTTAATAAATAATAAATAATATGTACACAGTTACTGAATAATACAGTCATTTTTTCCTCTCCTTATTCTGTTTCACAGGATACTGGTTTTTCCTCTGAGATACTGAAAACACTGTCTCCAAACTGGCATCTTCATTCTTAAAATTAATTGGTTCTTTGGCTATGACAATTTTCTTATAAGATCATCACAACAGAAGTATATTTTATTTATAAGAAAGAAAGRGCCAATATAAAAATCTCTGTAATATGTAATATTTGAAAAAAGCTTTTTGTTATTTTGATGTAACCAACATATTCAATGTGATTTTAATTATTCAGCAAAAGCCTATATGAATTGTATTTTGATGTAAATTCAATCACAACTGTCAGCCTGGACTTGAAATACGAAGCATTAATAGTTCTGTAGTATAAAAGAAGGGCATCATTCAACAGTGTTAAAAAAAGTGTTAAAAAGTGTTAAAAAAAAGAGGAGTCCAAATAGAGTAAATTAATTTAGGTAACTGATAGGTTATGCACACACAATACTGCAATCTCCTCACTAGTAGAGACAATTACCAAATTCTCACAACAATCTGTGAAAAATAYGTTGTGTTCTCAGAAGTTATAACAACAGTCATTTTAATAATTACTAACCAATGAAAGTTAAGTTTACTAAATAAAATGTTTATGCAAACGAGAAATGAAAGAGCTTATTTCAATCAAGACTTTGTCTTGGTGATTTGGGTTACTATTTAAGCCAACTCATTTCAGTATTAATTAATAAAAATATAAATTTTGACATCCTAGTTAAATGCTTCTACATTTTTAGTCTCTTAGTAAGATTTTTATATGAGAAAAGACAGCATGCTTGACAAGCCAGACTTAGTAACTGGAGAAGTAAAATTTCTTTTTACTTATATATTTAGTGATAAAGATGAATGTGACTAATTTCTTAACATCCATACTTAATAAAACAAATATTTACTTTAATACCTTCATATGTTTAATTCGATTGTCAACTGCTTTAAGATAAGAAAGATTTTCCAAAACTGCCAGTTCTTCTAATTCATCGATGTTATTATTGCTGATATTCAGTACAGACAAAGATTTCTGAAGAGAGAAAAGCAGAAAAAGAAGCATTTTTTTCATGCCATGTATGAGTCAAGTCGTAAATTGTTACAGAAAATTATCTTAAAAGATGAACAAACAAGTGAACAAGAAACATGCAAACACCACCTCCACATACCATACAGATTGTTTTATGTTGGCATTCCACCTTGTCCTAAAATAGAATTTACTCTGGTTTGAAGTGAAACCAAAGTGTGATTGTTTCACAATTATTTCAGAAATTCTTAGTAAATACAGAATTTTGGGGTTTTTAAAAACATGTTCAAGTTCTTTATGGAATTCTGCAAGGGCTACAACTCTGCATTTGAAGTATGAAACATTCATTGAAACTGACTGCCTTATTACAGAATCATAGAATGGTTTGGGTTGAAAGGGACCTTAAAGATCACCKGGTTCCAGCCCCCTGCCATGAGCAGGACCCCCCCCACTAGACCAGGTTGTTTAGAGCCCCATCCAGCCTGGCCTTGACTCTTCCAGGGATGGGGCATCCACAGCTTCTCTGTGCAATCTGTTCCAGTGCCTCACCACCCTCACAAGCAGAGAATTTCTTCCTAATGGTCTATCTAAACCTGCCCTTGATCAGTTTCAGGCCATTACCCTGTGTCCTATCCCTTGTAAAAAGTGCCTCTCCAGCTTTTTGATAATCCCCCTTTAGGTACTCAAATGCTGATAAGAAGGTGTCCTTGGAACCTTCTCCTCTCCAAGCTGAACAAACCCAATTCTCAACCTGTCTTCACAGGAGAGGTGCTCCAGCTCCCTGCTCCTCTCTGTGGCTCTCTCTAGACTTGCTGCAGCAGGTCCACATTCTTCTTATACCAAGATTGCATCTGAACAGCAGAGCTGAAGCCCTTATATGCTACCCACAGTGTCATTTAGCTGGACTACGCTGCTTTTCTTTCAGGCTTGATCCTACAAACCTCTTGGTATCCATATGCCTGATCCTTACTCCTTCTCTGGAACAGTACTGAGTCACATACTGCACTTTGCCATTTGTAGCAGACAATAGTTAAAGGGGTCTTTCCATTTTAGATAAAAATTTTAACATGTTTCAGGTGTTTATCTCAGGAAATACTAATGCAGTTTCACATAAAAGGAAAAAGTTTATATCTCTAGAAAATGAAAAGGGACTCCTTGAGTCAGTGAGTTTAGAATTATACAAGGTATAAAACCTCTATTTTAACAGTTTATGCAGGAAAACTAACCCCCTTCAAAAATTTGACCACTATCTACATTGCAGATGGAAATTACCAGTATCATCCTGATAAACACAGTTAATCTTCTCAGTCAGATTCATGACATTGTCACCATCAAAACATTTGCCTGTGGTACACACAGAGCTCTACAGCCTCATGCTTTTATCTCTTTTATCTCTGATACCATTAAAAGAGCCAGAAACAGATGAAGAAGTAAAAATTGATGCCTTAAAAAGACTCCAAACACTTAGCACTTAAGGATAAAACAGAATATTTTTACATTTAGCTTCCACAAAGATGTTACATCATCAAGAATGCAAAGTTGTTTCACAGAAAACAAAACAAACCCCACATCAAAAGGCCTTAAATAAAAGCCACAAAGAACAAAATCTAGTCCAGGCTGCTGAAAAACATGGAAGAGTTTATTCTATGTTATTATCCTGGGAAGATTATAGCTATAAAACTGCTCTTTACTTTGATAATTTCTCCAATATAGAAGGAACAAAGTAAAAATGCTCTCACAGTAATGACTCATTTCTATTAAAGAAAAACAGCAATACACGTCTTGGATTACATAATCTCAAAACAGGAAAAAATAGAGCTAGGTCAAATATTTATGATAAACATGCGAACAACAAACTCAATTTTTAGCGAGTTTTTCATCTTCACAAAAAAAGGCTCATCAAGCCCTAATTACACTCTGGGAGATACAGCAAGAGGAATTTTTATAGTACATCCATTAGCAAATAAAGCCTACTTTTTAACCTCTTCAACTATATGTTTTATGTTTTCTAAGCAATTAACATGTTGAAATACAACTTCAAAAAGATTTCCTGAACTCTTGACATAACACAACATAAAAGAGCTGCAGAAGTAAAACTGAATGCTTTTGATTGTGTTGTTCTTAATAACCAGAGGGGGAAAAAGGTGCTTAGGCCTTTTTTTTCCATTCCATTTTTCTACAGAGATACAAAAGGCAATAAATAAACAACTATACCAATCAAATCACAGAAATATCAACAAACTAATTCACTACAAATGAAACAGACTAAGAAAACTAAAGAGTGATAAATTCCAAATTCTTTTTTATTTTATTCACATTCTGTTGGTATAGGGCATCCACACACTTCTTTAATTCCTCTCTCTCTTTATTCTTTTTCATCCTTCATAATGAAAAAAAGATTAAATAGAATTTGTTCCTTATAATAGAATTAGTGTGGGAGTCCCTTAGGTAAAATTTGAAATAATGCCACCAACTGGCAAAGGAGGAAAACAGGAAAATCAACTCCTAATCRTTTCTCCTAAAAATACTGATATTCTGATTGAAATTCTTAAAATGTACTTACTGCCAGGGAGTTAAGAGATACTGGATCAAACAGAAGCTTTTCACCAAGAGGGAGATGTTGACTTTCAATATGTAGCTCCCTTAGATCTCCTACTTTATCCAAACCTTCTACTACAGTGATATAGTTGCCTCCTAAATACCTACAGAATAGAACACAAAATCAATGTAATATCCTTTGAAAGTGAAAGCACACATAAGGCTTCAATATATTAACAAAAGTATCTTTTAAGCATTATTGAATAATACTTGGAAAATGTGATAGAAAAAGTAAATAACCTAGCATACAAGTAGAATATACACTTAACTGATTCAAGCAGTTTTTTGCAGTTTTATCTACTGCCATTATTATTATTGTTAATATTACTAGACTAAAAAAAATAATTTAAATGCAAATATATATGTCAAGATTATATGCTATTACTTTTATCACAGAACATCTCATAAAAATAATAAGCAATCACTTCTGTTTGAAAAGCAAAACTTAAAAGCTGAAAGGACCTTAATGGTTACATAATTTAAGCAATTTCTTAAGTGTCATAACTATTTTTTACTTTTTACGAGTAAAATAAATACATTCTTTTCAACTTACAGTTTTTCAAGTCTTTTCAGTGATGAGAGATTTTCTATACTTGAAATATGATTGTTCTGAAGGTAAAGGTGTGTTATATTCGAAGCAAAGTCCAAATTCTGGATTTGGTTKATTTGGTTATCATATAAATATAGAACTCGCAGATTTTTGCAGAAAGAGAGCTCACCCTGAAATAAACAAAAACATGCTACTTAATGTTCACTCACTGCCTGCTTCTGGAAGCTACTGATTGTTCTTATATTTAAGTTCTGATGTATGATTTATAAATTTTCACCTTTCGTAAAAATTTCTTAAAACTATTTTTCCTAGAAAGGCAGTTATTATATATTGTCAGATTAATGATTGAAATCTGTCATTCCTATTTTGCCATACAGAATTTGAGGACAGGCATCACCAGCAAATACTCCACATTCAGTGAGACTTCACTCCCTTCCCTGTCTTCTTCATCAGATGGATTTCAGAAAAGCAGTTTTTAGTGTCGTTGTCTCCATTAAACTGCACTGATGTGACCAGAAACCAGCTCTTGTAAAAGAATTACTGGTTTATACTAAACTTTGCACTTTAATCTATTTTAATAAATTTCTGAACTCAAGTTTACACTCAAATGTTGAGTTTCTTTGAACATATTCCTATGGAACAACTAAAAGGCCACTGCTCCTGAAGGTTTCTGTAAGACTTTGCTGTGGCAACTGATCCAGTCAGTAACTCACTATGGCTGGGCACGTTCCTAGGAGTGGGCTGAAAAAAACCCTTTGCTTGCAGGGATCTCTTCACACAGAACCAGCCATTTCTTCTGGACTGAGATCATGTTTTTAGAGCAGAAATTCACCACATTCAACAATGGAATTGTTCAGGGCACAGCAGTTTCAAAATTTACTCAGTATCTTGAGGGGATCTGAATTAACTCAGAACTTATTGAAACCTGTATACATTTCCTATTATTAAACTCAGAGGAAGGAGGATTGGGTTAAGTTTGCAGGTTTAGTCTTTGAAAATGAAAAGCTCATGGATTATTTTTTAAATGAGTAAGCCCCAGGGAGGAATTWAAAAAAAAAAAAAGTATATTTTTAACCTGGCTAATTTGAAAAAGCCACTATACCAGTCCAAATTTGTTAACCTCACTCGGGTTATTTCCTGTTCCTGAACTCTCCTTTCCTTTCTCAGACTTCCTCTGAAATTTAAGGAATAAATCACAGATAGATTGAAAAGATTGTGCAGTGAGTTAACAAATTTGTAAAACYTGGCTTTCCTTCTTTGTCTCTCCAACAATGAACACCTCGTCATAAGAGTACCTAAAAAACATCAGAATAGCTAGTTTAAAAGAACGAAAAAAAATAAATCTTACAATTGAATCTATATTTTTATCTGACAAATTCAGATGAGTTATTCTTTGCAGATATTGTCCAAAGTCCTCTTCATTACGACTCTTCTGACCGGCATTTTTAGCAATTAGGTCCATTGTTAGTCGAACCATGGTTCTGTAATAAGTCAAGCTGCTCTAMTGCTTCTTTTAATAGTGTACCCCAAGTGCTCTTCTAAGTAGTATGCTAGAATGCCTTAAAAACAAAAAKGAAAATATTATACTACTTGTATCCCAGATCTTCAACAAAGCTTACATGTACAAAACATCAAATCTTACATATCTTTACCAACGCCCTTTTCATTTACAGCACTACTATGTTGCATATAAAACCCTACCCCTTTAATTGCTGACATTTTATCAAGTTTTTGGTGTATCAATAAACAGTCAAAATAATTTTTCTATTTGATTTGTTGATTCAGTTTGCTTTAGAATATTATATCCTAGTTTTCATCTTTTTCATACAGTAATATGAGCACAGTGCTCCACAGCAGGCATAATTCTCATACACAGTAGCTAGTTAATGGAAGCTCAGAATCTGATTATAAATTAGAAAATACAGGACACTCCATAACAGGTTTTACAGGCTGTGAGAGGTGGTATTAAGCTCCAGGACTCTTTATATATCTGCACAGCACWTCTTTCGTGCACACAGCTGCATATTCTGCATAGTCAAAAACTGTGAGTTTTTTCCACCAAGGCATATTAGAGAGGCTCTCACAACAATGCAAACTTTTTTTCCGAACTCTGATTAATATAAATGAGCTTATAAATGACAGGATGGGGCTGCGGGGTGGGAGGAAGGCAAGTGGCTAATATTGAATGGGACGGATAAATGATCTGGGGATAAAGATGCCTTAACAGATATAACTTAATGACTCAGAATAGAAAGGTCACCTTTCAGCCAGCACATATACCAATGTATATTATGTCTTTTACCTATACACAAAAGCCCACATCACTGTATCAGAACAAGTGAAGAGACAGCAAAAAGCATCCCAGTGCTAAACCTCAGATAATTCTCCTTGCTAGCACTATAATTAGGAGAAACTGAAGAAAAGCCAAGATCGAGGCTGTGAAGGCAGAAGAAACTTCCTTTCTCAGTAAACAAATCTGAAGCTCAGTATCCCTTAACCATCCGGGATTTGGTTTTAACCTTTATTTTAAAAGGTGGGGTTGAAGGAGAGCTGAAAGGATATARAGGGTTGCCTGGTTTTCTACTGTGACTTTCTTGCTTTTTGTATAAAAACACCTTTCAGAGCCCCTTCTCAGACCTTCTTCCAAACCCAGCAGAAGGAGTGAGGGAAAGCCGGGCAGGTCTCCCTCCCTCGGTCCCGCAGCTCCTTCCTACCTACAGCCGTGCGATTTCAAACCGCCCTCCTTATCCAGAGGCCCCGCCACCAACCGCCTCCCCGCACGGCCGGTGGGAAGGCGGCTCTGGTGGCGGGCASGGGCTGGGATCCGCCCCAGGCGCCCTCCCGGGAGGAAGCACCCCCGCCCCGGCCCCGCTCTCCCCTCAGCTCCGGGCCCACGAGCACCACCGGCCCCCGGTTGCCGCGGCAACCGCTCGCCAAACGCCGGGGGGCGGGGCGCTCACAGCTACCGGCCGCGGCGCGCGCCCCTCGGACCAATCAGCGCCGAGGAAAGAGAGCAGGGGCGGTGCTTATTTGCGCGCGCGCAACATCAATCATCACGCGGCGTCGCGCGGGCTGGCATTGCTGGCAGCCATGTTCAGAGTGGGAGGGAGTGTCCCGAGTCGGAAGGGACTCGCAAGGGCCATCGGGTGCGACTCCTGCACGAGGCGCCTCAAAAAAAAAAAAAAAAAAAAAAAAAAAAAAAAAAAAAAAAAAAAAATTACACCGTGTGTCTGAGTTCATTGTTCTAATGATTCTCGAACTGTTGTTAGGCTTGGTGTTGTGACCGCTTCCTGGGAGAGCCCGTTCCAGTGCCCAGCTGGAAAACGGTTTCCTAATATCCCACCTAAATCTCTTCTGACACAACTTCAGGCCATTCCCTCGAGTCCTGTCACTCGAYGCCATGGAGAAGAGATCAGTGCGTGGCCTTGCACGTTCCCTCATGAGGAAATTGTAAATTGCAATGAGGTCTCCCCTCAGTGCCCTCCAAGCTGAACACAAAAGGTGACCTCAGCCGCTCCTCACACAGCTTCCTCTCCAGTCCTTTCACTATCCTCCCTGCCCTCCTTTGGACCTTCTATAACAGCTTAATGCCGTTTTTATATTGTGGTGCCCAAAACTGCGCAGAAGACTGTTGCAAAATGTGGATTATGTAAAAAAATTTTGAAGGATGTTCTTTCATGTTTGATCTTTGTATACTTTCAAGTCCAATCAACAAGGGAAGTTTAACTYGTGAAACAGCAGCTAATAAGCAACTCTAAGTGAGAGCAATGATATCTAGAAGAATAAATTACTTGTTCGTAAAATTACCTTGTTAAAGTTTGGGGCTTGACATGCTTCAATGATCTGAGACTAAGGGGGAGATTAACAAAGCCTGGGGAAAAGGATGCTGACTGATACTGGACACAAAGAATGCAGAATTTATGACCCACAAAGACATCTGCTAGAACCCTKCAAGATAAGGAAAAAACTAATAAAGTCAACTCAGCACTTGTGCTGAAATCAGCTCCAAATGGGTGAAAGGTAATTCTGGCAGGGGGAGATCTGCAACCTCCAACTCAGAGACCACCGGACCAAAAGAAGAGAGAGATTGGGCATGTGGACTGATCAGCACAAGAAGCAAGAGATTGTTAGCCAATAGTAGACTATGAATTAATAAGAAAATGATGTAACTATTAGCTAATTAACACTAATTCCTTTATTTGCTAAAACGTATAAATTGTAAAAWGTTTTGGTAGTTTGTGTGCTTGATTTGTRGAATTYCRCCAGGCAYCCAGGCTTGTGCCATTTTGAAATAAATAATCARTGAATCTCTCAAAGTGTGTAATTACTAGCTTGTTGCACACCAGGTAAGAAATGCAGTTTTTATGGACAACARGACTCAATGTGAGGCTCCCCCAGTGCAGAGCAGAGCAGGACAATCCCCTGCCTTGCCCAGCTGGTGATGCTGTGCCTGATGCACCCCAGGACAGGGTTGGCCCTCCTGGTTGCCCGGGCACTGCTGACTCAGATTCAGCTTTCTGTCAGCCAGGATCCCTAGGTCCCTTTCTGTGGCACTGCTTTCCAGCCTCTCAATCCCAGTCTGTATGTATGCCCAGGGTAGCCCCATCCCAGGTGTAGAATCCAGAACCTGCCCTTGTTAAAACTCCCTACTGCTGGTGATTGCCCAACTCTCTGATTTGTCCCAGAAGAAATCTTTGAAATCCCCCACGTTGCCTACCCCTACAAAGAGCTCTTTGTCTTATTTATGTCGTAATAAGGCTATGTGTTTTTAAATCTTGTTAACCAGCAGTTTTTCTGTTTGGTGTTGCCTCTTCTTCCTCCATGGCAGACATCAGTTGCTGATGACACAAAAGTGGGAGGAGTGGCTGATACTCCAGTGGGTTCTGCTGCCATGAGGAAGGACTTCAATAGGCTGGAGAAGTGAGCCAAGGGGAGCCCAAAAAATTCACCAAGGSAAAGCACAAAGCCTGGCCCATGGGGAGGAACAGCCCCAGGCACCAGCAAAGACCCGCTGGAAAGCAGCTTGGCAGAAAATGGAGGTCCTTGTGGACACCAAACTGTCCAGTGTAGCAGCAAGGAAAGTAAATGGTATCCTAGGCTGCCTTAAAGGAATATTGCCAGTTGTAGAAGAAGAATATTGCCAGTTGTGAGCACCTTTTTATTCAGCRTTGGTGAGGCCACACCRGAGTGCTGGTGTCCAGCTCTGAGCTCTTCAGTAYGARAGAGACATGGACACACCAGAGAGAGACCASCTAAGGGCTGTTAAGATGATGAAGGGACTGGAACATTTCTCTTTTAAGGAGTAGTTGAGAGAGCTGGGACTGTTCAGTCTGGAGAAGAGAAGGCTCAGGGTGTTTGCTTCCARTGAAACCAAGATTATTACTTCATTTCTCTTACAGGAAAAATGACACAAAATGTTGTTTAGAACAAACATGTTTTATTATGTAAAATAAGTCTGAAATAACTTGTTCCAATTAATTTTAATTTCGGTTTTAGGTTTTCAAAGGTAGCAAATATAAGATTCTCAAAAACACAGAGCAGAGCAAATAGKGGAATGGGGGTTGTTGGGGCTGTCACTCCTTCCTGCTTAGGGGAAGACACTTTACACTCTTGTCTGTTCCAGCATGGGCTTCCCAYAGAGTCAAAGCCTCCTTCAGGCACATCTACAGGCTGCAGGTGTCTGTGTGCTCCACCACAGATGTCTGTGGGCTGCAGGGGCACATCTTGAGTCACCATAGTCTTTGCTATGGACTGCAGGGAAACCACTGCCATGGTGCCTGGAACCTCTCYTCCTCCTACTCCCCCTCCTTCTTCTCTGACCTGGGGGTCTGCAGAGTTGTTTCTCTCCCATATTCTCACTTCTGTTTCCTAGCTGCTGGTGCTGCATAAGTTTTCTTACCCCTTTTTAAATATCCTGAGGTGCTACTACCATCACTGATGGGCTTKRCCTTGGCCAGTGGTGGGTCTGTCTTGGAGCTGGCTGGCTCTATCAGAAATGAGGGAACAACTTCTACCAGCTTCTCACCTAGTATGAAGAAGCCACCCTTACTGTTACCTGTCCTGCCGGGTGGGTCTGTTCTTTGAGGCTATCAAGGCTCTGGCTGCCAGGGACAGCTGTGAGCTGTGACCAGAGCCAGGATAGGGCTGGGAGTGCCTGTGATGGGCTTTGCCCCTSTGACATCCTAGGGGACAGGTCACAGTGGGGCTGGTTTTCAGGGCCTGGGCCASAGTTAAGAATGTGACAGGAGGCCGGGCTGGGCGAGAGCCAGGACAGAAATGTGGATTCTCACTTTGTATCAGGAGCCCAGGCCCCTGCCAGCAGCCTCACACCTTCTCCTATCTGCTCCCAGCTCCCTGCAGCTCCCATATCTGCTTCCCACTCCTTCCCAGACCCACTTGAGCCTTTCTGTCCCACCTCATCCAGGCCATGGCTGTCTGAGTGTTCTTTAGAGTGGTGCGAAACATCATCATCCATTACTCACAGATGGTCCATATGGAGCTGGATGAGGCCACAGGTGAGTGCATGTGGCAGCGTGCAGAAATGCTGCCACAAGAGATGACTCGCCTGCTGCAGGAACTGGAGCTGAATGACATGGCCCAGACACACCTGCTCTTCACTGCCATGCTCCAGTGGCAGAGCTGGGCTGTCGTCCTTGTTGTGCTCTTGGGGCTGTGGTGGTGGCTTCAATATTTGAGAAATCATCACAGAATTGTAGAATCCTAGACTGGTTTGGTTGGAGGGACCTTAAAGATCCATTTAACGATCATCTCATTCCAACTCCCATGAGCAGGATAACCTTCCAGTAGACCAGGTTAATGCCCTGTCCAGTCTGGCCTTGAACACTTCCAGGGATGAGGCATCCATAACTTCTCTGGGCAACCATTAACCACTATTCCAATGCCTCACCACTGTCACAAAGAAGAATTRCTTCCTAATGGCTAATCCAAACCTACCCTCCTTCAGTTTAAACCATTCCCCCTTGTCCTATCAGAGCATGCCATTGTAAAAAAATCCATCTCTTCTTGTAGGCCTGTTTGGGTAGTGGGAGGGTACTGTAAGGTCACCCTGGAGCCTGTCCAGGTCGAACAACCCCAGCTCTCAGTCTGACTTCATAGGAGACGTGCTCCAGCCCTGTAAAGCTTAGTGGCCCTCCTCTGGACTCATTCCAACAGGTCCATGCCTTTCTTGTGTTGGGGCCCCAGACCTGGATATAAGTACTCCAGATRGGGGTCTCATGAGAGTGGAACAAAGGGGAAGAATCACCTCTCTTGAMCTGCAGGCCACACTTATTTTGATAGAGTCTACTTATTTTAATAGACTTGGGATTTCTGGGCTGTGAGTGCACACTGCTGAGACATGTCAGGCTTCTTGTCCTTTCTCAGCCCAGCCTGTAATTGTGCTTGGGATTGCTCTTACCTGGGTGTAGGACCTTGYGCTTGGCCTTGCTGAACTTCAGGAAGTTTGCATGGCCTCACCTCTCAAACCTATCAAGGTCCCTCTGGGTAATACCCCTCCTGTCCAGCATGTTACCACACCACATAGCTTGGTGTAGTCAGTAAACTTGCTGAGGGTACACTTGATCCTGCTATCCACGTCACCAACAAAAATGTTAAACTGACTGGTCCCAATACCAATATCTGTGGCTTTGTAAAGCCCATTCAGTCCTAACACTAATAAATGGAATAAAGTAATGAATTTTTCATKAATATTTGGCTGCTGCATATCCTATTCCTTAGCTAGCACACTATTTTTAGACAAAAATGTCTACCATAACACAAGAAGTTTAATATTGATGCTCAAGACTTTGGCTTCTAAATTTGTACCGAGTACAAATTCATTTTGGATCAACAGATGTCAGGAATTATCTTATTCAGACCTCTAAGTGACAAMATGGTATCAGTATTGGTAAAAATGAAGAATTAGCAGTGTTATCATCCTCCTATGCACACTTCATGTGTTTGAACACTGTTGTCTGCAGATCTGAAGCCACCATCTCAAACTCCCATCTGATATCAGCAAGAACACATAGCATTTTGTTCCCACATCCTAGGAAAGGTGGGGAGGAAAGAATGGTATTTTGTACTCTTTTGGGTTGAAATTATTTACATTTCATTACAGGGGATAGGTTACTTTCTTGTTTTTACTTACATGCAAGATGTCATTGACCACAGTACCTTTTTCCTAAACCCAAGAACATTCACACATCACCCTGCTTTCCCATCTTCCCTGCACAGTACAGTGGTTCTACATTTATTTAGCAACAATACTGAGCCCTCTGCAAATATTTGCTGTAAGTTCAGAACAGGACAAAAGTCTACATTTCATGTTGCCTTCCTTTTGCAAGATTAATTCACATCCTTAGATCTCCTTTTAAGAAGCTAATAAACCATGTTAGAAGAAAGAAGTCCTTAATGGAGAAGCATTGCATTCAAAAGAATGCACAACATGGACGGAGGCCACACTTCAATTCTTTGGCTCATTTTCTGTAGCAGCACAGGCAAGAGATCTACACATCTCTTTTCCTGTTAGAAGCAAAACCTGGTGCTCTACACAGCTGGACAGCTTTGTCAAAGGATTTCAGAGATAAATTAAAGGCTTTAATGTTTATGAGGAATAAACAAATTCCTTGAAATCACTGTAATTAAAAAACCCCAAAAMACAACAACCAATAGGAAGGAAAGACAAAGTTCAACTACCTTTAAARAGAGCCTTTCAATAGAGAAAGTTCAGTCTAAAGATCTTTATTTGTATAATTGGATCCTTCTAGGACTTCAAATAAAATAAAAGCTTTTATCCTATTAAACCATGATTGCCTGGTTACAACTACTATAACCTCACAAGTTGTTAAGTTTTTCGAGTCTGTTTTGTGCAGCCCACCCAGTATGCAGGCTGGGGCAAGCAAAACACTTTAGAAAGAGCTGCTTCTGCTTAGGCAATGTACTACTACAGCTAATTTCACACTGAGATGGACAGACCTCTTCAAATCATCTGCACTACACASTTACATGATCAGAACAATTGAGCAACTGGGATTGGAGCACTTCAGTCAACAAAGACAATGAAGTGGCATCTCAGATCTRCAGCATTAAAATCTGTTGAAGCCTGGAAACAAAAGTGAAGTTATTAGAAAACTGTTTGTTTGTTAGAACAAACATTTTATCTTAGTAGTGTTTTTTTTTTTTTTTTTTTTTAATGAGCATTGTATCTTACCTGCAGCAGAGATGACAATGTAGATTTAGGAGATGCAAAAGCCTGTCTCCAAAGACAGGATTTGAATAATAGGAAATAATTCAAAACATCAAGTTCTCACCATAGAGGAAAAAMCAGTGTGGCAAATATTGTAATGAAGTTTGACAAATGAATCAAGAATAGAAASTAAAAATTATTATATGCTGCTTTAATTCAGAAACAGTCCAAAGATGTACTGGTATCTCAGCGTTATTTTGTCAAACATTGTATAGATATCTGAGTACTCACACAGTCATTCTTTATTCTTAAATAGGTGTAAAATGTTATTTATGTGTTATTTATCCCCAGCTGATGATTTACATAAATATTTGTGTTACACCATTTTTGCTACTCTGAGAGTTTTTCCTAGATGTCCTAAGAAGAATTTTTAAAGTGGAAAAGGAAGAACTTCCATACAAACTTGGAATAATGAGAAGCTAGTTTGGAGCTTGTATCACCATATAAAATACATACATCTTGTTTAAGTTGAAACAGTATCTGCCATTTTCTCTACTAAGATCTCCAGCTTTGTAGAACTCAGACTGAAAATGCTTCCCTTAGAAACAGATTTGAAATATAAGAATTAATATCATTAATTCTAACCTCAAGTGATGTGAATGCAACTTGTTTTCAGCTGGAGAAGAAAGTTCAGATGGTTGTAATTACTAAAGATTGCATGCCATTAGATGCAGGCACATAAATTAATTTCCTTTTATAATAAAGTAATGCCACTGCAGTTGCACATAAGCCCTAAGGTAATCTGGGCTAGAGCAAACAGAAATTCACACAGGAAATGATGGACAAATTTACATAGGAATTGGATACATGTTTCAGTTGAAAATGAAGTGTTCTGAAAACAGTACATTTATAATCCCCTAAAAGGGCTTAGCCATTTCCTATCTGTGATGATCTAAAAACTATGCAAAACAGAGTAAACATTCTTTGCTAACAGCATTATTACAAATTGTTATTAAAGGTGGTAATGTCTGACAAACTAGAGATGTATGACCTTTAGKGCATAAACCCAGTAATACTTACATATGCTTTATCATCTATATTTTTAAAAAGCTAATGATCAATCTTCTTATTTCATAGAGGGAAACAGACACTAGCTCTGGCAAAAATGCCTTGCTAAAGTTTATGCACTCCTGGTTTTTGAAAAGCCAGGAAGAAAACCCCATTCTCCTGAGATGCAGTCCTGTGACCTATCCACTGGACCATGCTACTTCCCAGAATACTGTAGTTTTCAGAAAGTCCTGTATGAAACAATTTTTCGTAATTAAAAACAAACCAAACGTCACAGCAAATATTTCATGTGTCAGAGGTTTCATCTGAGGGTCAAAATTAACTTTCCTAAATTACATATTTCCGTGTGGATATTATTCTGAGGCTCTGAAAAGTAAAACTACARCTCATAAAAATACACCCTGAGGAACAAGATACTTCATTAATTTCCTAAAGGTTTAGCATAATCGTTTTTAACTCAAGAAAAATCTTTCAACTCACTGGATACTCTCTGATGTCAGTTCTTCAAGACTTGACACATGAAAAAAGCTCTATGTGCATGCAATTAATCTTATATTTTATCACCCCATATTTTAATAATTTTCAGCTCTTAGGGACTTGCACCCTTAAATGTTGCTATCTCAGCTGTGTAGTATTTACATATTTTCCAGGCTTTTTACTTTTTAAAGCATTTGTTTTTTATCATTTTATCTTAATCTAGTTTAYGGTATGATATACAAAATACTTTATATTGGGATTTCAAGAAATCCTTTAAATATAATAGTATCATTAAGGTTGGAAAGATCATTGCCCTAGCACTGCCAAGTCCACAACTAAACTGTGTCCCTAAGTGCCACACATRCTTGTCTTTTAAATRCCTCCAGTGATGGTGACTCAACCAYTTMCCTGGGAAGCCTGTTCCAGTGTTTGACCCCTCTTGGTGAGAAATTTTAGTGGTATAATGAGAGTCCAATTCTGATTTGGAATTTTTGGGGCACAGCCATAAAAATAGGTAACATAAATAGCATATTTATCAAAGAGAAAGTAGCATACCAGGCTTATTTTAAAACACTGACATAAAGTAATAAAAAAAAAATATGGAAATTTAGCAAAAGGGAGAAAATAAGTAAGATGATTAATGTTTAATTGTATTTACTATATTCTTAGCCTTATAAACAAAATACTAACTTGTCAGCAACTAACTTTACAGCTTGTAAAGCTTCCTCCATTTTTCATAATCAACATTAAATAATCAACTGGCATTGCAGTTCATAATAAATGGAGGACTACTGTAGAAACATTGCATGTCTTGGGGCAATGTACTACACTGTACAGGAGTGATCCTGTACCCACGTTCATGGCAACCTTAATTTTTTTAAAGCAACTGTATCTGTCACACTGAAGTTTCATGAAACACTGGACAAGTTAAGGTAAAATCGAAATATCCAAAACCAGCTGCAGTCAAAACTTTATAAAGGCACAAGTGATAGAAATGCAAGAAYACTATGCTTCATTTACTAAATATGAAGTTTAAGAGAGCTCATTCCATTTAATCTGAACACATGTGCACACACTGCCACCAAARGCAAGGAAAATGAGAGAGCCCCTTATCAAATGGGGTCTGAACAGGGGTGAGTTTTTCAAGGAATACCAAAGATAGATGGTGAAAGAGCTCTTGTAACCAGGTCACAGTTGCCTGTTATTCCAGTACAAGAATCAAAGATAATTTATGAAAAGCTCAAGGAATATTTCTTCTGACCTGGCATGAATGTGAGGTAAGGACCAACTGAAGAACTTGCGACGCTGCTMAAAAGCAAAAGCTTARTGTCAGCCTTTTTATTAGCTTCTTMTGAAGCAAAAATATTTCTTGACTTCAGTGAGGCTGCTTGTAAGAGATTACAGTTTGTGACAAAACCCAGATACCTGTGGCTTATGGCGCCAGAAAGTTTTTGGGACTGACATGTATTCTAAAATTTGTCTTTCTTCAGTGTACTGAGCTTATTATTTAAAATTCCCATTTAGCATAAGCCTTCAGAAAGGCTTAGTCTCCAGTAGATATCTAATGTAAGAGATCTAGGCAAATACTTAACATTTACTGACTTCCATTTTCCCTCAGAGCAAGGGCTGAGGTTTTGAAAATCTGTGTGCTTCAGGGTACATACGGAGCTGCCGGATGCAGACATATTTAGAAAAAAAAATTACCCTAATAAATGGCCTGATCACCTAATTAGCTTTATACAAGAGAGACAAGGGAATGAGGGAGAACCATTTTGCCTCTCCCTAAAGTTTTGGTGCACCCAAATCTCGAGTACAGTGCAGGTCTGGGCTCTATGTGTCAGGTCAAAGTAGGATGTGGGATGTACGGAGRGCAAATAAAATTATCGAGTGGGTAAAGTGGAAGCTTTATAACAACAACATAAAGAAGCTGAAACTTCTCAGTTTAGAGAGAATGCTATGTGACGATATGATGAAAGCTAATAAACATAAAGGTGGAGGGTAAAGCAAACAAAATTATTAATCACCCCATGCCATGCTATTAAAARTAGAAATACTCTAGAAAGCTGCAAGATCCATTGAAAACAAGTAAAAAGGTGGCCAGGTTCAGGTGCTCTCCCTACAGCTGCCTTTGGAGATGGTCCCTCAGCAGGGCATTTCCCATACCCCTCACCTTCTCTTGCCTACTTTCATTTTAGGCAGGCTGGARGACAGGACAACAGGGAAACAGAAAAAGAAGCCAGTCTCTCACAGCTGCATTACTCCATGCAGTAAATTTAAAAATGAAAAAGGCAAGAAAAGACATTATGTCTTTTTTCTCRTTCGGGTTCCAAACAGAAGCCAAGTCATTCAATCTTTGGGCAATAAAATTAATTTATTGGAGCTGTCATTCCATTCCTTACCAAACATTTGAAGGGAACTTCAAAGGAGAAGCAGATCTGATAGGACAAGGAAGCATCTTTGTCCTGGTAATCACAGAAAAAATCTGAGTGGCTCTTCTTCTAGCCCACTCACAGTAAGGCAAACCAGTATTCTGTCAGGAATTACAGCTTAGTCCTTCGTATTTGATTGTCACAAATACAAATGTATTTCTTTGGATTTTGGTGRTATTCGTATGTATAACTATTTTAAAATGTAATTTGTATCCATGATAAAGGTGACAGGTATGCGTCAAAAAAGAAAAGCAGAACAGGGTAGGAAAGAAGTTCAAACACAATTCAGCATTTTCAGCATTCTGTAATTTTAATATGTTGGCAAATACTGTTAGATGAAGAAATTACTTGTGTTCATAAAGATTTTTATTTATTGAAATGTTAAAGGGACTCAGTATTTTGGAATGCAAACCTGTCTCAAAAATTCTTATCAAAGAGAACCCATTTGTATATGCTTTAGTACTGACTGCATTACTTCAGCTGTCATCTACCTAATATGTGGCTAATTTGCATAAACTAATTTCTAAACAAAAAGTGGATGCAAATAGGGAAGAATAAATGGATGTATCTGAACAAGAATACCCCTATTACTAATATTTTTGAAGTCTCATATATGCTTGGTAAAATTAAGACACCTATCCATTAACGATTCTCCACTGTTCAGGACACACCTGTCTGTGAGTGTAGATGGGGATGCCTTCTTTGTGGTAATGACCTTCAACACATGGAATTGTGATCTCAGAATGCGGAACAATGCTAGCATTAAAAATGGCTGTTGGAAGACAAAGGCCCTGTTATTCTGGTTCTTGAACACTGCAGAAAGGATCCTGTGCAGGCAACAGGTACAGCCCCATTACATTTATAATTTTAAACTAAGTTATAGCACCATATGCTCAGCAAGTAACAAGACAGGTAACTCAATGGACAACTGTTCACATGAGCATTTAAACAACAGCATTCAAATTGCTATAGTTTATAAAACAACTTGGTGTTTTAATTAAGCCATCTATGACTAAAAACCTTGTGTGTGAGGCTACATGCAAAAAAAATTCAGTTCACTGCTATCACAAACAAGGACAGTTTAAATACAATCATAGAATAATATGAGATGAAACTATTATATTTTAGGTAGACACAAGATGTGCAAAACTTTTGGATCATGTTATGCAGAGAATTCTAGGAAGTAGCAATAGAGATACTTATTAGCAAATATAAGATATCACAAAAGCAGGATGCTTCTTTGTGTAAACACATATTGACTGGGACAATAGCTATGTGCTCAATTTAAAGTCTCAAATGCCTGTGGAAGAAAATTAAATAAGAAAAGTTACTGGCCAGGTACACTTCCCATGTCTTCCTTGAACTTAAAAGGAACTGTTGTGTACTTACATACTGTGCTTGTTTGTACAGAAGTCTACTGGTGCAATTTCCAGGAAAATACCTTGAACTGTTAAAATACCACGGTTTTCTTCTCCTGACTCCCCCGCACCACTATCATGCTGAAGGAAGAATGAAACTGTTCTCCTATCAAACAGCACATCTGATAATTATCTCTAATTTACTAGCTCCAATTAAACATATTTTCCCCATACAGCTGGATGCTGCTGCTTTAAAACTCTTGATGAACTTCTGCTTCAGGGTATCTGCATTTCCCTGCTGAATTACAAATTTTCATTGTATAACTTGCACCTTAACTTCAAATGCACTGGAATCTGTTTGGATGAAAAGGCCTAAATGAGTAACAGCTATTAAAACTTCCAGACCAAAACAAAAGCAAAACCCACATCAAGGCAGAGCTAAGGCTGGAAAGAAGAATCAGTTATTTAAGGTATAAAGCATAATGGCATATTGTATAAAGCATAAATTATCCCAAAAGTAAACATTCCAAAACCTCCAGGAAACTCAGGATTAAAGATGAAAACTTAAAAGGAATCCAAACATCTTGCATTATTGAAATGCAGTATGAAAGCCTCCAAAACAAACTTAGATCAGCCCTGCAGCAGCACCACAYTGTAAGCCAGAAATTATGATTAATGCATTTAGTATCTGTGGCCTGAAATTAGCCTAATGTGTATTTCAAAGGTAATTTTTCATTTTGTTCCTTTGTATGCAACAAGTGACTATGACAAGCAATAGGAGGAGAAAAATAATGGTATATAATGTTATGTTATGAGTTCCACTGCAGAGCTGGTCAATAGCTGACTATTTAGAAATATAAAATGTCCATCATGAATGTGAAACTATAAGCAAAATACTGTTGCACCAAGCATAAATGTTGCATTACTGTGAAACAATTTCTGGCYGGACCAGTGAACCTCAATCAGGAAAGGCTCCATTAAATTTAATAACTTGTTARAAGAWWAACAAATGGGATTTCAATTCTTMAAATTAAGCACAGATATTAAAATCTGAGAAACCAACTTCTTACACTACAYAGGTTACCTATCTAATCTGAGYAGACAGAACTTTTCTACAGAACAATAAGAAAAATAAGTAAGAGAAGATAAAYGTTTGCCAAAAATATCAAGACCCAAAATGCACATTTAGTTTCAAAATTCTTTTATTGCAGTTGGRTAAYAGAGATAAATATCTAAGAGCAAAATCCAGTAAGTCACATTTATTTTCCTTTGGAACAATTCTGCAAACTGGTTTTATGATAAAGAACAAAAAGTTGCACTRCGTTTTGGAACATTTTGTTCTTTAAAACTGGTTAGACAGGTGGGAAATATTAAAGTACTACAAATTAAATGAATAATTTTCCACTTCAGCTTCATTTCCCAAACTGAGTAAGTCCAAGCAAAAGAAACTATGATATTTTCTGCTTTGGAGATACATATCAACTGGTAATGCACTTCAAGCTATATTAATTTGATTAAAAAGTTTATCCTTAATAACCTGAGACATCAATCCATGTATAGCTTCTATGGTGGTCTTGCAGCTGAAAAACAAGCATAAATTCAGTGTTGGACAAAAACTGAACTAAACTGTCATTTTCCTTGAAGATATCCAGCTGTTTTAGAAGTTCAGGGTGCCCATAACCCCATGAATCTTAAAAACTGTCCAGAAAGGAACAGTCACACACRGCAATTTAGTCATTGTTGCCAATAYCTTTTTGTTACTTAAAAAGCAAACTGACTATACACACAAAGACCAACTCCAACAAACTTTGTCTTGCAATTTAGGACATCTTACATTAGCAAGAGCAAGTGGGCTCTGTGGTCATCTGAACAAAAAAAAAAAAAAAAATCCTTAGGGGAATGGAGCTATCAGCTGGTATTATCAATACCTGTAGGCTCTCACTGCTCTCTATCTCCTTTGCCCAAGCCCAGGACAGCAGTGTCCTTAACCTGACTGCTGTGAGCTAGCAACAGCATTAACTCCACTGCAAATGTAATCTGCAATTGAWATAGGCTGAGTCTTAATTGTTAAAAGTCAACCCCCTCCAACTTGATCATGTTTKTTAGAAAACTTGTAAGAGCTATTAACTTCCTAAAAAAAAGAAACAAAGGTGTATTAGGGGGAG
This sequence comes from Alauda arvensis, assembly GCA_902810485.1. NCBI lineage: Eukaryota > Metazoa > Chordata > Aves > Passeriformes > Alaudidae > Alauda > Alauda arvensis. The sequence goes on from CADDXX010000108.1 coordinate 1,509,977, forward strand.
AGAATACCAAGAAACTGTTCTATTATCAAGATAAAGTGATGGGGAAGAGGGACAGAAAGCCTCAAAATCTGAAAACACACAAATGCAAACATCCCAGGTTTTGTTCAATTTTTGCACTATGTTCCAAGGGATTCTACAGAATTGTTTCCTTATTAAATGGAATTACTACATCTCACTCAGAATACTCYTAAGGTGTGTGCAGGTGAGTCCTGCCCTCTCCACAGATGGACCTGAGTTTGTACAGTGCAGTATTTCTTGGTTTTCAAAGTCTGAAATCTGCCAAATACAGTATTTTTGAACAACCCAGCTGCAAAACTGTTGGATACTATTAACCTCTGTTAAAAGATTTTACTTGGAAAAACAGTGACTCTAACATGATACAGTCTAAGCACACATATAATTCTTAAAACCATTGGGAAAGAGATGTGGGTATTACTGAGAAGCAACTTGTGTACTCCAAGGCCCAAAATAAACAGAGCTCATCACCAATAAACCTAAGGAAAACTGAGGTAAAATATTACAACTTCTTTGAAATAATGTACAGCTAGTGATAAGAAGTTAATTAACTTATCATAGCAARTATTTGCTATCAGGCAGTGTAGCTAAATATAAAAGCCAAAAYAGCTGTAAGCTACTTCTTAAAAACAAAAAACAACAACAAAACCCCCACCTTTTCTTATTTCTAAAATAAAAGATACATTAATTAAGAAATATGAAAAAAAAGGAGTTCATAATTTTTACTTTAGTAGAAGTATTAGACAAGTGTAAACTAAACTTACTGRACTGTTTACATTAGTTCTTAAAATCATATCCTATACCATAACTTTATTTACTGTTAGTTTTAACCTAATTAACCATAAAAATGTGCTAATTTCTAGCAAAGTTACAATTTTCATTAGACAAAAAACTTTTGTTTGCCAGATACTGATGGAAATTTACAGCAATTTTTTATTTAATAAACTAGAGTTAAATTTATTCCAAACCCCCCAAAATTAAAAATTCATTGTAGGTTTAATAGAYTTTCTTTAACTTTCAAAAAGAACCAGTGACTTCTGAGTCTCTCATTCCTATAATCTAATTCTTATCTCTAATCTTCTCAGGTTACAATTACAGGCAGTGATTAAAACCAATTAATACATTTCACATGAAGAACACATGGATGTGTTATCCTACCTGTCTCTTGTTGCTTTTGCAAGTTTGTCTTCTGACTTCTTGTCATGAGTCTCTAAACCCAGCATGAAACTGCCCCTTCCAAGCTGAGCTTCTGACTGTTCTAATTTTTCAGACAAATCAAAGACTTGGCCAGTGGTGTAGTCAGCATTCTTAGGAGAAAGAAAGTGATAAATATTTTCAATTTAAGCTATAAATTCAAGCATTTATACACAAAATAAACCAAATCTGAGGGAAGTTTTTGTAAGTGTAGTGCTGTATATTTTAATCCATATTTGCAGTTGAAGTGATAATACAGAACATGAGTGGTGGTTATGAGAACAGAAGCTGAACATCTGACAAATGCTCAATCCCTAAAGCCTGAATTGGGTTCTTTCAATTACTTTCAACCCATGCGCTACGTTATGTAGGAATAAGTAAAACTCAGTTAGTTTTGACAAAGAGAAAAAGAAAATTGGCTTCTGCAGAGGGAAGGTTTTGATGCTCAGCTGTTACACTGAAGGTCTACCTGCAGTATTTCTATTGTAACCTAGTTTTAACAACTCCATTGTTTATTTTTTCTTAAGCGTTTATTTATTGAACACCATTATTCACTGCAGTGCTCTATAGAGATACAAGGTTAAAAAGTATTTAAGACAAAATCTAAGTGCATAGAGAGAACTCAATAAAATTAAATGTGTTATACCCACCTTCTCCTTTTACAGAGCAGATATGAGGAACAATTCAGTATTTATGATTAGGAAAACCTTCCCTTCTTGTTTTATCTGACATTCTTAATGTGGGGTCTGTATCTACCAAGTGTTCTATTCAACATTTTACAGCAGAGGGCCTGGCTTTCAGACTTGTGAATGAATCAATGCACACAAGTGTGGTACTTACAGTAAGCAAACTGGAAGAACTGAGAGTGTTCACCCAGTACTTGTTCCACAGCAGCTCAAGCAATTTACGATCCAAAGATGATTTAAAGTAYGAGACTTCTAAAGCATAATACCTTTAAAAACAAACATGCAAACAAGTGTCCATCTAAATGTCTTGCTTGACTGTCACATCCAAAGTACATGCAACTCAAAAAATCCTAATCRGTGACAAATATCTTCAAAAATTCAAAGCACTTAAAGTTACTCCCAGTTCCAATTATCTGTGTGATCTTCCATAAGTAATTAATATATAGATTTATGCATAATCCCCACACATACTGCTGTTAAATGAGATTGCAGGAGTTTTTAAATTATTCTCTTAAATACCTATTCTATGCTTAGTTCTTCAATACTGTTAAAATTTACAGATGATTGTCCTTTTGTATATATCACTTTTAATTTCTTGAGGAATGCTTGGTAGCAGTAAATGTTACAAGCAGGCAAGCAATCTTGTATTTTATCACAGCTATTTTGAAAGCCAGGATTTAGCGGTGTTACAAATTAACACTCCCAGTAAAGCAAGACAAAGAGCTGCACAGCATTTGCCCCCACTSAGAAGAGCAGTGGGATCACAACCTCCCCAGTCCTGCTGATCAATCCACATCTGACCCTTTCCTCCCTGCCCCAACAAGGCATCACTACTTAAAGGTGTTCAGCAATCAACTGCTAAAGCTTTTAACCAGGTTCATCTTTATCTTTGTAGAGTTCTCYCTTAAAACATCTCCTGATAAATGCCAGTAACACCTTTTTTCACAAAAACAAGAGTGCTAAAGCAACAGTGAACTTCAAGATTTTAAACACTACAAGAAATTTACTTTGCCATACTGCATCACTAACCTAAACACAACAAAAAATAATAAAGTTGGTACTTTTTTTTGTTACTTACTGTTTACAATGTACACCGAAGTCTTCTATTTTATTGAGTGGAATAGTCTGGTACTCAGAGGGACCTTCATCCGGAGGTTTATAGCCCTAAAAATTTAACAAATGGCAAAGATGGCACAGTAATTCCAGGGCTTTTCAAAACGCCTAAACTTTACAAAAAAAAATTCTAGTTTATGCAATTCTAGTTTATTTTGGTCTAGAGAAAACAGCATTTCTCCTAATAGCCTGAAATTCAGAATTTTCTTGGATCTCAAGTTTACACTAGGCTTTACTAGCTGTACTGGTCATTACATTTGCAGGTTTATCAAAGCAAACTAACGGTCATAGCTGAGTTTTTTCAAATGAGTAACATGGCAAGCTATGATTAGATCCTTTCTTAGATCAAAGAAAGGGCAAGCTTCTTTTTATACAGTATTTCTCTACCTGTTCTTGGAAATTTTGAGGGAAGATTTGAGAATTGGGAAGAAACATCCATGGATATGCCTTAGAGATACCTAAAACTTTCAGTTACTTGTTTAGCCAARATGGTGCCATTCACAGCTACTGACTAAGCAAAAACTGCCTGCAGTCCACTGTGAGAACTCCCTAAAAATTTGCTTCTCATGTGTATTTTCCAGATACGATTTGGTTTTCAGGTACAGGATTCTTCTCCCTGTTCAAAATCCTCAAAGTATTTATGGTTTCAGATATACCTGAATTTTACTGGATTGAAATTAAGTAGCACAGCCAAAAGTATACATGAGAGSATGCATTTGGAGACCTAGATCTCCAATGCTGATGTGATTTTTCAGTTTTAAGTCATATTGTTTTATTAACTTTTGTATACATTAGTTTGTGAAGATTCATAATATTTATTTGAAAAAGTAGATAGTTTTGAACCTTCCTTTTCTAAAATGAAAAGCAAATTACAACATATTAAACATGCYATTAACATTTGGTTTTAGATCTGAAAAATAAACAGAGAAGAACWAACATAAAACAATTATGATGAATGTTACCTACAGCTATGTCCATTAAAAACCAGCTATGTGGAGCTACATAAGTTTGGGACCGATCCACAACTGGACAGTGTAATTGATTTAACACTGCCAAAACTCTATGAAAACCAACCAGAAGTCAACCTTTACAAATGTAATCAATATCCAAAGGTGTGCAGTAACCAGTGTATGGGCACATCTTCTTTTGGAATGAACATTCAGTGCAGCACRGCAGACCAAACTCAGACAATCATTTAAAGACAGTTCAGTGTTCACACACTAGATAATTTGAGATAATTTTAACTATTTACCTTAGGATATGTCCTAAAAGCTCCAAGATTTACTTTTCCTGCAGATATTGTTCTTGTTGGATCAATCTGTAGAAATACAGGAAATACTCATTACGTAAATTTTATTATTTATTACAGGCTTAAATTAAGTTTAGAGTAATGTTATTTCAGAAATGTAATTTATGCAAATTGTATTCATTCTGTCATAAACAGAATGAGAGACTCTCTAGTTGGTATGAGACTCTCTGAAAAGATGGGAGCATCAACAGCCTTCAGTGGATTACTTTTTCAAACTAATTTTCCTTATTTCCTAAATAATTAAACTGCATAAGGTTATGGTATAACTGCATAATCTTATGCAGTTATACCATAACTGAAACAATGCAGTGAAAATGGTCTAGGCAAGCAACACTACGGGTTTGGCCAGTATGTGCCAGCAAAGCAGAAGGAGTGGCACCAGTTTAAAGTGTGGATCTAACACCTCCATCATACAAAGAACACACTACTAAAATGCTAATAGAAATCCAAAACTTATTCCCTCAACGTGATTTGCTATGCAGGGTTATCCCCCACCAGCCAGTACTTACAACCACTGCCACGAAGGGTTCCTGAAATTGCTGGTTAAGCATCTGGGTRCTGACGTCGATCCCTGAGAGCCAGCAGCCGTAGCCGGGGTGACTGTGGTACCAGCCGATGGCGTTTTCCAGCCGTCCSACCTGAGAAAGAGCAGGGAAGGGAAAGGGCCGGGAAGGGCCCCAGAGTTCAGCTCCATTCCCCGAGCAGCGGCTGCCCTCCAGCGGCACTCCCAGCAYACTGCAGGGCGCGGCAGGACAAACAGGAATTCCCATGCATGAGAAAACATCCCCTAGAAACCGTACAATGAGTAGTGCTGGCATTCTCTGCTACAGCTGCTGCCACAGAGCAAAGGGCTTCAAAGAGCCTAGAGCTCCTTTTTCAATGACAGCCGAAGTACAGAAGAGGTTCCACAGCTGTGGCTCCTCAGCAAGGCTGAGAAATTTCTTAAGAGATGTAACACAAGTGTATCTAATCTCATATAACATACGGAGCATCAGTAGAGAATGAATTATTTAGTATGGTAACATATCTCTCAAGTATATGCTATTAGATTAGTGGTAGGTTTAAAAAAATAACTTCAAAGGCATGCTGTCAAACACCAGAAGTGACAGGAATTATTGCCTGGAGACAAGTTTGAAAGCCAAAAGATGAATTTTTGACAACTTTTTATCAGGTAAAACCTCAAAATAGGAGTTTCCAAATAATACACCTGGCTATCTCTAAAAATACTGGAAGAGAAAGGAGCAAAGCCAAAAAGCCCTAGGAAAATAATCATTGAACCTAATTTCTGTAATCTTCTCTTAAGGAATTGTTTACTGGCTGCTCCAGKAACAATGAGACAGAACACAAACTRCCTACTTTATTTTTTAACAGGTGAAGAATATTTATATCTTCTTTAMAACTCCCASGWGAGAGACCAACAAAACACTAAAGAACRTGTGTTATTTTTCAAAGCCAAGTAATACGTTTGAACTACATTAAGACCAGATCCTGTCCACAGAGAATCAAGTAACTGGAATGGCAGCATCTATAAAGCACTTACATAGGGGGACATATTAACCAGAAACYTAATGATAGAAAGAGCTGTTCCAGGAACAAGTGCTTGCCAAAATCAAGTATGAAACAGCCAGCATGAAAACTCTGCCAGAGCACCATGAAAGCTRAGTTATTTTATTTGCACACAARTTCAGTTTCAAAATTGTGAAACCAACTACAGACAAAACTGAACAACATAAACAATGGGGAAAAACCTTTCCTATCACATAAGAACTCCTACAGAAACCTGGACTGTTTTAAATATATGACAAGCTGTTTATAATTTTATGCTAGATCCATACCATTTTGAAATTCAGTATTTCTATCTAAGAATGGGATTCTATGAATATGTCTTTATTTAAAGATAGCATGACTGTATCTTTAGGCAAAGACATCTCTTCAAGTTACCTACTTTTTGCAACAAGAGTGTTAGCATCACAACATTGCTTTCAGATAAAACAAACGAGATTAAATGAATTATTTCTACATTTTCTCACAGAATTATTTAAAAATGTCCCAGAACATAATTATTTCTGCATTATGTTTACTCTTTGCTGMTGCTATGATTCAGCCTAATGCACATCTGTTTCAATATCTTCAACTCTATGTAAGGCTATGAACATAAGTACAACTCTCCAAAACAACCCAAATACTCCTCTGTTATATCCACTCAGTATGTAAGGGGCTTCTAATTTTAGCTGGTTTAAAAATCAGTGGGTCAACTGGRTATCAAAACTGTTTGAGCTTGGAGAGTTTAAGTTATTTCAACTCTTATTTCTAGAATAGAATTGTAATGTATTGGAAGAAGGACACCAGCAAGTGCTCTGATGTGCTGTGCTGGTTTCCACATCAGCCACAGAGCARAGGGGTATTTCTGTTACCCTTCTGCWCATGAGARCTTCACTGTATAGTCAGCTTTAATATGACATGGATCTCTGGATAKAAAGTGACAAAGATGGGAAACAGACAAGTGAGTTTTTTCATCTAAATTTCCAAATGATAAATATGAATAATTAGGTTGCACTGAAACTTACTTATTCCTTCATTGGCATTTTCTTCACAAATATGTCTTTTTTTTAATGGAAAAGAGTGGCATACTATACAGTATGACTTCAGAAGAAGGTAAGAAAAAATGTCATAATTCTGATCTACAAATACTACGTCAAATGCACACATATATTTAATTTTGCACACTGTTTTTAGAAAGAAGTATCAGTTATTTTAGAAACACACCCTCTCACCATCAGCCTCAGCCATAAAAATACTTCCTCAGCAATGAAAATAATTTACAAAGGGAAGGAGGATGCACTACTTTTCATAGAATCATTAAGGTTGGAAAAGACTCCAAGATCATCGTGTCAAACCTTTGATGATCCATTGTAAGTCAGGGAAACATGTATGTGACAATGTTTACAGGGCCCTGCGTTCCGTGCTGCTGACATAGTTCTTACTGTCACGTTTGAGGAGAGGCAGGACAATCGGGCAGGCACTYCATCACTGGGGGAAGGAGGAAGCCTGCAAATCCCCCAGCTATGTTCCTGTAGCTCATAGGACGAACAGGATCCCCACGGGGAGGTCCCTGCCGCCTCTCCTTACCTGCTTGGCGTTCTCGATGTAGGCAGCCATGTACTCGTAGGCGGCGGCCTGCGCGTTGACGCGGGTCTCGGTGCCCTCCACGGGCAGGGCGAAGCTGTCCATGATGATCATGGTCTCCCCGTCCACCTTGCCCAGCATGAGCCCCATCACCTCCAGGTTGCCACCGGACCTGGCGTGCATCACCATCTTCAGCAGCGCCAGCGCAGAGATCTTGCAGTACTTGAAGTAATGGTGGCTGCAAACAACGCGGAGGCCGCGGGARGGAAGGCAGAGCCATCAGATCAGGCCGGTCCTCACCGCCCGCCCCCACTCCCGCCCGGCCGCTCCGCCGCCCCGCTCCCACTCACTCCTTGGTCCAGGGCTTGGCCGCCAGGATCTCCTGCTGCTGCTTGCGGTCGTATTTGTAGATCTCGTCGATGCTCTGCGCCTCCTGCATGTTGTTCGCCAGCTCCCACGTCTTCTGCGCCATCCCGCTCCCGGAGGCGCCGCTCCCCGCCGCCGCCATCGCCCCGCTCCCGGCCCCGGCTCGGGCCCCTGCCCCGCACCGCCGCACCGGGCCGCGGCCGGAACCAAGCGCGGGCCGCGGGGGCGCACGGAGGGTGGTACAGTCCGCGCAAGCCCGCGGCGGGCGGCGCTGCGCCCCCCAGCGGCCGCGCTCGGCTTTGCACACCGGCTCGCCCCCTGAAGCGGCACCGCAGAAACCCGATGCTCGCTTTTCTCACTGCTTATCCATTTATTTATTTTCTTATGCTTTTTAAATTACTGACCAGTTCTGGGCYACTCAGTACGAGAGAGACACGGGACTTCTGGAGCGGGTCCAGTGGAGGGCAACAAAGATGTTTAAGGGACGGGAGCATCTCCTTCACGAGGAAAGGCTGCGGGAGCTGGGCCTATTCAGCCTCGAGAAAGAGGGGACTGAGAGGGGGCTTATCAATGTATATAAGTATCTAAAGTGGGAGGCGCCAAGAGGATGGAGCCAGCCTCTGCTGGGAGGTGCCAAGCAATAGGACAAGAGGCAAGAAAACTGATGCACAGAAAATTCACCCTGAAGATGAGGAGGAACTTCTTTACTGTGCAGGTGACCGACTACTGGAACAGATTGCCCAGTCTCCCTCCCTAGAGATACTCAAGAACCGTCCGGATGCAATCCTGTGCCATGTGCTCTAGGGTGACCGTACTTGAGCAGGCAGGTTAGACCGTCTGCCCCGCTGCGGTCCTTTCTATCCTGCCCTCCTTTGGGATGCTGGGAAGCCCGCCCGCCKCCTCCCCTCCCGCTCCCTTTCCCCGCCCGGGAGGAGGTGGCTGCCAGGTCGCGCCGCCCTCCGGGGCAGCGGGGGGCGCTGCGCGGCGCCGCCCGCCGGGTTCCGGGGCGGCGGTAACGCGCGGGGCGCTGACGGAGCCGCGGCCGCCGGTACCGGTGAGTGGGCGGCGGGGGCGGCGCGGCGCCCGGGGACCCTCCTCGCAACCCCGCTGGGCGGTTCCATCGCCCGCATCGCTCACAGCCCGGAGCGGGCGGCGGCGAAAGCGAGGGGACTTCGCTGGGCAGTGGGACGGGCTCCGGAGAGGGATGGGGCAGGGGCGCGCCCGGGGCGTACCGCGGGGTCTGGGGGGTCCCCGCGGGGGCGGCGGGGCTCGGGTCCCGGCCCTCCGTTGGGGCCGCTTGTTGTGCGGCCGTTGCCTGACAACGGCACCGCGATCCGGWAAGGGGCCGAGCCCCGAGTGCCGCATCCCCGCCCCGCTGCTGCTCCCTGGGGGCTCGGAGCCTCCGGGAGCGCCCCAGAGGTGCTGCCGAGCAGGGAAGGAGGGAGGTCGGGAGGCGGGCGCTGCAGGCCGGGAGAGAGGCGCTTCCCCGAGCTGTCGCTCTTGGAGAAATAAACCTGATCTCCTGCGTCTGAAAGTTTCTCGAAATTAGTGTCTTTTTGGATCAGATTACGTGCTCTGAAAAATAGATAAGCCCTGTAGAGGAGGGAAAGTAACTCGCGGAACTTGTTGCTTGCTTGTTCAGAGGATGGATTGCCTTCTCCGTTGCGAAAAAGTCACGTTGTTTTAGWCAARYTTATTATTTGTGAACGGCCAGRCCCTGGAATCTGTGCTTTTTCAGCAATGATTTTGAAAGAAAAGTACAGGGAACGCATCTGTGGCGGCAGTAGCTTATTCTAAGTGCCATTCACAAGGGTACAGAAGCAGTCGGTACTAATTTCCTTAGGAAGTTTGGGTTAAACTTTGAACAGTGTTTCTTAATGACACAATTAGTGGCCGTGTAACTTGTCAGTACAATTACTGAACGTGGCAAATAGTTGCTCTTTCAAAGMATTTCCCTTCTTGCCACCCGTGCTGCAGTACACATGGATGGGAATTGCCATTTTGCCAGTGCTCCTGATGATATTTCGGTATTATGGTGGCATAGAAGAGATGAAAGCTGCTTGCACATGCTGATTTTAAATTTTGTGCGTTTTTTTTTTAACAATTAGGAGGGAAAGGGAAAGATTAAAAGGAAATGCAGTAAACATCGCTTTAGGTGATGAAGTAGCTACAGAATACGTAGGTAAATGTTGTACAAACAATACATATGCACATAGAAGTTTTGGATACCTTGAATAAAGAGACATGCATTATTAACTCTGTTTGGGCATAGAGCCAATAAAAATCTCATGTTCAAACTTGACTTACTGTTCTTGAATATCTGTATGCGTTCTCTTGCTTGGTATGTTTGCTTGAGTTGAAGTCTACCTAGGTGACTTTTAATTACTCAGAGTTGCTTTTGTGAAATGTCTGAATAAGGAAAAGAGCCTATGAAAATCTAAAATCTTCTTGAAAGAAAAAATAYGTAAAAATATTTTATGGGACGTTTTCAAACAGTGCTTGAATATATAGCAGTAGTATGTCTAATGGAATTTCACTTTGAATAATGCACTGTTTTGAGAATTCAAATTATCCAAGGTTTGAAGTTACAGGAGCTAAAGAAAGGCTGATAGATATGTGCTGTTGAACATTTTTTAGAAATACCACTTGCAAAATAATCTGTTTTCCAAAAAGCTAGAAAAACATGCTTACATCTTGTAATTTTAAGGTCATATGGATAGATTTTTAAGTGTTCACAGCATATTCAGACTTAGTGCTCTCTACATGCCCACAGAGCAATGTCTCCCAGCTTGGGTTTGAATCTKCTRCTTCTACTAGTAATTGCAAGGATCYAGAAATGCTCAAAAAGAATTCAGATGCATTGCTAAACTGAAAATAAATTATTTTGTTCTGAATTGAAGTGGTTTTATAGTGTCAAGGTGCTGTCACATCCGAGATAGTTACTGCACACCTGGGAGCTGTGGTAGCCCTTGTCTGAGATAGAAATGTGTCCTTTCTTTATTTTTATTGTGATKAGTCATGATCTCTTCACATGGTATAGTAGATGATAAAATTGATTAATATTTAGTAGGATATTTGCTTACATGCTGGTATATTTTTGGAACTTTACAGAGTAKACATCACATTGAAGTTGTCACTCTTTTGCTTAGAATAACTAAGAAATTTTTCTTTTTTGGTATACTGTATTTTTTGCCTATCTCATAAAGTTTGCACTTATGCATATTTTAAGAAGATCAATTCRAGTAGAAGGATATTAAGACACAAAATGATTTTTCTAAGAAGGATGTAGCTAYTCTTCAGGCAATTTTGCTGTATTAAAGGGATGCTGAGTCATCAGTGCTGTAGCATTAGTCAGCATAGTGTTCTCCAAGGCCTGGAATTGCCAGCTTTCTTCACASCTGTTGAATTGCCTGTGTAGTTCAACTGTAACTGTTTTGTCTGTGGTTTTTAATTTATTATATTGCTCTTTTGAGCAATATGATAGGAGTACAGAATGTTGGGATATTCATTGTGTTCCTCATGCTAGTTAGAAAATAACACTGCAAAGACTCCTTTCCTTCTGCCAGCTCTCAGAATAAGTTTGGTACCCTTCCCATACAGTRATTTGGAAACAGTGCTAGAGTTCATAAATGCTATTGTAAGCAGAGGTAGGAAATATGGATGTTACAGCCAGTGAGCTTTTGGAAAGGCTTCTCACAGTGCCTCCTACATGTGGTAATTTTTCTCTTGATGACTGTGCAGCATGGGGTAGGTGATGAGACCAATTTCTAAATTCTTTAGTATGACAAGTTGTTTCACCCTTTCAGAACAGTTTTTTCATTATTGTTATGTAACCTAATAGGCTAAATAAAATTTACCATGCCTGGAAACCTATCCTCTTTCAGATTTCTTTTATCCTTTATCAGTGTGTGAAACTAATGAGATTAAAGATTTAGGACAAATCAGACGGGGGTATTTATTTTTGGCATTAATTGTGCTGTGTTACCACTAGGAATTGTAAATGGGTTGGCCTAGTTCTGCCTCCTTTGTAACAATATTATAATTTTACATTATCAAAAAAGAGAAAAAGTTTAAAGGAGTACATTCTAAGGAATACATCAAGTAAATGTATTCTTTAAATTAAGTTAGCCTGCAATTGCTTCACTTTATCTTATAGCTTTTGTGCATTTTTTATTTCCATTTTGCTTCTAGTRAGAATTTATTTCAGTCTCTCTGGACACATTACTTTTGTGTTTACCTGTGTGCTACCTTATTRTCTTTGMGGTGGTGGTTTAGRGTTTTTTGTTGSTGTTGTTTTTAAGTTCTTCAATACTCTTCCTGAAACTGTTTTCTGATATACCTTTATCATTGCCTCTTGTTTACTTCGTATAATCTTATAAAGCTACAGAATTAGCTTCAAAAACCCCTGCTGTCTTAGTTAAGATACTGGGTGTGATGGGATTTTTCAGGAACCTGCATAAGCAATCCTTTTRCTTAAGCTGCATGAAGTGATTTGAGGGTCATAATTTTCTTGGTTTCGTGCTCCTTTTAGCATGGCATAGAACTTAGGGATTTTTGTTTTTTAATTGCTAGGCTTGGTTTTGTAAAACTCCTCCTCCAGTGGAGTTGGTGAAAATGCTGAATGGAGATTAGGATGAGTAAGCTTTTCTGTAGTCATTCCTTTTYCTATAATTAGTTAAYGTGCAGCTTTGTAGTATTTTTARTTCTGATAGGAACTAAACKAATGTAACTTTGGTACARTTYCATTGACATGAACTTGATTKGCTTTAGTTTTTATTATGAGGGTATTGAAAGCAGCAATATACAYTGAATTCCACTAATAAGGTGCTAAATTTCTGCTCTTAAGGACTTTTARTTAAATAGGCAAGATGCACAAGTAATGGAAGAGAGGTAATTGCTGTTCTTCAGTACATGTTTTTTTACAGATCAGTGTCTTGATTCTGAGTCAATACTTCCTTATATCCCTGATTTTAGGATTATTATAGTCTTACAGCTGTTTTTATTGCCTCTGCTATTTCAGTGGTAAAGGAGGTAGGTATTGTTGGCTCCAACTCCAGAAACACTATTCCTGTATTTTGTGAGGGTTTTTTTTTWAATTMATGTTTTGTTTTGAGTAAGCTTGATTATTTTTAAGACCTCTCYAAGTTAAGCACAGAATTAATTGTGTGATTTGGTCCTTATTTTAGACTGTGCATGTATTTTGCACTTTTTGTACTTTTTTCTTAATGATTCTTTCATCTTGTTTACTTTTCTGTGTTTTATAATTTTGATTTTATAGTTTACTAAGAGTAAGCTCATGATAGCATGTAGTGAAAGGTCACTGGTAGACTTGCAGTTAAAAAAAAAACAAAAACCCAAACACTTCAACCCTGTTAGGAAAAAAGATTAGAGATGTATCTTCAGTCTTGGAATCTGGATTCTTTGAATTTTCTCTCTGGTGAATCACCAAGGAGTCTCCTCCATGGATGGGTTTCCCAAGTCAGTGGTTTTGTTGACCCAGCAAATATCTTAAGGCTCATAGTTCTGAGGGAGARATTTGATTATTTTTAACTGCTGTCTTAAGCAATAGTATTTGAGCTTTACGTTTCTGAGGTTCTGACATAAATGCCATGTTCTGCATCTTTTCCATAACCTTAGAAATGATGGCGGATGATTTAGAGAAATTTATTGAAGACCAGAAGGCAAAGYTGGCACAAGATAAGGCAGAACTTCAAAATGATCCACCTTACATGGAAATGAGGGTAAGAGTATTAAAAAGGTTTCCTGAATTTAAATACTTCTGTTGCCAAAGTCTTGACTGAAGCTTGCTTTTGCTTGTATTTGTTGTTAGAGAATATATTAAAGGTTTATCTATTCAAAGTAATTTCCAACTTGAATACTTCATATCTGTATGTACATTTTTAAAAACCTGTTTGCCACCAGGCATGCACAGTAAGATTTGTGTTTTACAAGTGAGAAAAGTCTTGTACATGGCTTTGATTATTCCTTCAYCCTCCCTAGGGAAGCTGATTCCCAGGGATCTGTACTCTGCCCACTCCAGAGCTTGGGTGTTGGGGTGGGGATGGAAGGTATAAATATCCTCAATATTCCTGTTCCAGAAACTATGAAATATAGAAGGCAAATAACAATTAAAAAACCCCTGTTCTTATCACAGTTTCCCTATTAGTAGCTTCAATGTGTTAATCCAGCATTACTTTCAATCTCTCTGCTCTCTAGTGCTAATAATTACATTACTAATGYTATTCTTTTATGTGATATTTCCTTTACTTTGGGTTGAAGTAAGGCATTTTGTTTTGTTTTCAGAATAAGGAATCAGAGAAGCTTTCTGAAGCTAGCAAGATGTTAATCTCCATGGCTAAAGAAAATATACCTCCAAATAGTCAACAGAACTATCCTTTAGGTATAGTATATTTTTTTAGTATGTCTTCTAGATTTAAGTAGCRTTTAATTATTTTTGACAATTTTTGGAAGGGTATTACTGCTTTGTATCTTTAATCATTAGGATGACAATTATAATTCAAATGCATAACAATTCTTCAGTTTTATGAAAGCCTTGGGATTATATGGATTTTTTTTTTTCCTGGCAGGAAAATATGCCAAAAGCAGTCTCTTTCTTCTTGCAAGGTAGTGCCATTAAAAATATCCCAAATGAACCAAACAAAAAAAGAACAACCCAAAAAATCTGCTTGCCAGTCCTTGATAGATGATGTGTCCTTTCCTGTTTGGGTGGAACAAAATCTTTGAAAGTCCATCTTTCATCTGGACTTTACTGCAAAAGAGTACATTCCCTGTRTGTTGTGCCAGGGAAGCAGGGCCTCTTTCTTTCAGCCTCCTAAGAGTCCTAGTCMAACTTGGCTAAGATGCACACAGTTAAAATAGTTGTTCTTTTAAATRGTCTCTCTCAAGCGTTCAGGCAGCTTAAACTCTTTTTATTGCTTTGTAATTTTGTCACAATGTAGTCATTCGTTATGCAAGGAAAGAACAAGGACCTTCATTTTGATTGAAATCTTAATCAGGTGAAATGGTTAGATTCATTCTGATGTGTCTACCAGCTTAACACTTGTTTTCATTATATATTGTCCTTTCTTTTTTTTTTCTCTGTATTCTTTGTGACCTTTGATTGAAAGTGTGTGATAGCGTTCTTTTCTCCATTTTCCTMTTTCTGCAATGTGCCACCTTTCCTTACTTCTGCCTTCTGTAGGCACTACTGTTTTTTCTTAGCTACATTTGCGTGACTCAGGTTTGTCCTGAGAGCTTTAGAACTTTTCTGTGTCCTATTTCTTGTTGACAATTAACTCTTTTCTTTCATGTGTAGATGCTTTGGGTAAGTACCTCATTAATTTTCATACTGTGCCTACTGTAGTTCTGCAGCTTCCAGTGGAATGGAGCTTGAGCTTGTGAATCTGTGGTTCTGAGCTGGTCTTAGCTTCATAAGTAAAACATTATTTTTTTAGGGATGTTGTATAAATAGAAYTTCCAGCCATCAGCAAGGCAAGCTCCTCAAAGACCTTTAGAGGAAAACCTCACTTAAAAGTACTTGAAAAGATAATTGAATATTTCTTGCCTCCAGAAGTGATAATGGATAAACTTGGTTAGAGGGCAGCACTTGAATAAGTATCTATCACATATTTTTGGCAGTTTTACTTGGTTCAGCAGGTTACTCCTGGTGTTGATAATTCTTTGCTTAACTGAGGAAACATATRATACAAAAAACAGAACACAAAAAGTAGTATCCCACTGGCTGTGGCAGATCATTACCAAACAGTTAAGCTTTATTAACATTACAATAGTTTTATTTCTTGTTGGAGAACTATAATAGCATGTCATCCTGTATTTGCTACTGCAAATTTGACCTGTTGATGCTTGAATATAACTCAGACAGTGAATATCACAGATGAGGGGCATTCAGGTGATCTTAAATGGAAAGAAAAGGTAAGAGTTGCCATGTAGTGGTTTAACCCCAGCTGGCAGCTGAGCACAGCCACTCCCTCACTCTGTACCAGTGGGGTGGGGGCAGAGAACTGAAAGAGTGAAAGTGAGAAAACTCATGAGCTGAAATAAAAGCAGTTTAATAATTAAAAAAAAATGAAAAGGAAAATAACACAGAGAAAGAAGTAAAACTGGAGAAGGACAAGTGATGCAAATGTAAAACAATTGCTCACTGATGCCCAGCTGGTCCTTGAGCAGCAGAACCCACCAACCTCCCTCCTAGCCCTGTGCTGAGCATGATGCCATATGGGATGGAATGAAATGGAATGGAATATCCCTATGGTGTGGCTCAGGTGTCCCAGCCATGTCCCCTCCCAGCTCCTTGTTGGTGGGTGGCRAGAGCAGCAGAAGTGTGAGCCCTGGTCAGCAGTAACTGAAATGTCCCTGTGTTATCAACTCTGCTTGCAGCACAAATTCAAAACACAGCCCCCCACTAGCTACTATGAAGAAAGTTAACTATCCCAGCCAAACCCAGCACGTTCTATAATAATCATTTGGGTGCTGAAATGGATGGTTGCTGATATTACTGGCTTGCTCTGCCTTAAAGCACTGTAATTGCCTATGGATTAAATCAGATGGGACTTGTTCCTTGGTAGCTACTAAGTGTATTCTATAGTTCTAGCAGTAATATTGAGGTTCACACTGAATAAAGTTGCAGTTATTTCTCAGCATTACATACGTGGAAATGTTTATGTGAAAATGCATTTAAAATCTTAACATTAAAAAAAATCAGTGTCAGTTTGATTATGTGTGGTTAATAGAATGTGAAATGGCAAATAAGTACAGCAAATACAGAAAAAACAAAAGTAAAAAAMAACAATTGAAAAGAAGGTATATCTCTTATTCTGTCAGAAGAATTTAGACAAATTTTGCATGAAATGAGGTTGAACATATGTTAACTGGAGTGATTTTGCTCTGCTAGGCTCTCCAAGAGTAAGTTTTTGAAATGGGTAGTTTTCAAATATCCCCGAGATCACTACCCATAATTGTTATCTCAGTGCTTGTCTGGTGGCCAAAAAAAAAGTCCTCTGTAACAAAATTAATTTTAAACCATCTTTTGTTTTAATACTTCACATATTAGAATCAGAGCACTGGATACTCATTCCTCCTTTTTTTTGGTACTGAATTTCAGTGGCATCTGTGAAATTACTAAATGAATCTTTCCTCCAACTTGTTAGTTGCTTTTGATCTTTTTCTTGGTTTTCTAGAATTGCTTCAACAGTAATTAGGTATAAAATAAAAGGCAAGTGCAAGTAGCAGAAACAAACTATTTCTTCTTCTTCTGTATTCTATTCTGCTTTAGAACYCCTTTTCTGAAGTTTGAAGTGGTACATTATTTCTTTTAAGTGGAACTCACACTTACCTTATGTAAATTAGGGGAAATTAGGAGAGAAGGAACTTGCAGGTTGGAGAAGAAATTCTCGTGCAAATTTTGGTAAATAGTTGGACTCTGCAGGCTGTTTCAGAATARCATAGGAGATATTTAATCAGGTATTGGGTCCTTTGGTTCTGAATATCAGGCTGACTCCTGTTTGCCACTTCTTCCCTGTTACTCTGTTTTCCTGGCTCATGAAGATAGAGTAAGTCAGAATATATCTTGAGCCAGGCCAAACAAACTATCCTACAATAAATTTGGCTTGATCTAAGAGCAGCTCTTGAATATCCCTCTCTTCCCTTTTACTCCTTGCTACTAATTTTGCATAGATCACGAGATGTAGAAGTGCTTTTGGAGAAACAATATGAAATAATAATATTACACACCCTCACTCCCAGTTGTAGTTTTTGTCATTGGTTGTGTGATTTTTGTGGAATTCACTGCTCTGTGGAGASTGGTGAAAGTGACTGCAGAGATTGGCTTCTGGGGTAGAGGACATTTCTCTTAAAGTATTTTGAAGTGTATTTTGGGAACAGCAAACAGCTTGCATAGCATTAGATTTTATTATATTTTAAGAGTGCAGCTGTTATGAGACCTGGTAGTAATCTCAGAAAAGTACTAATGTGTTTTGGGTCTACTATGATTAAAAACACTGAGGTGGAAAGAAAAATKGTTATTATTTTTATCATGTGGTCAGATTCCCTCTAGTTGTATAGGAGCAAACAAATTTTTCACATGCTAAATAAAYAGCTTGTTGCTTTTATTTGGGAAGTATGTTTTCTATTGTGTGGTAAACACAGCTTAAAATATCAGAATGATTTAAAAGCTCACATGTCAAAGGAGATTTCTTTGTAAACATACATTGACAAAAGAAAYATATACAATACTCAAATAAATTCAGCTTATAGTGCTTTTCTTTTGTAATGAGAAGAAAAAAGTCAAAGGATAAGAGGAGAACTGTCCAAATACCAGTCTATTTTTCTATGCTTTTCACCCAACTACTCACACAGAGAAGGTGATTTTTTTTCAGCTGTCATTAATTACTGGTTGCATGGTTAATTCTTTTTTTTTTTAATTGCTTGTGGCTAATAAAAATCCAGATGTAGCTTTTGCTTTGTATTGATGCAAGATAGTAAATAATGATATTTAATGGCATTAAACTTTCAGGTGACTATGGCTTGAGTTTACCTCTTGGAGAAGAATATGAACGAAAGAAACATAAACTCAAAGAGGAACTTCGACAAGATTACAGGAGATATCTGTCTCAGGTAAAGCTGCTTGTGTGGTTGCTTGACTTCAGTGATTCTCTTAAAATTATTCTCTCATTCAATTAAATGAAAATTTATATCTGTAGAAAAATTTTTAAGGAGGCATTAATTACAAGCAATGGCTGATTTTGAAGACTTGAGTGAAAGTAATTTCAAAATGTTTTGTTTATATATTTTAGGCTTCTACAGATCTCATTGCCCTGTGACTACATATTATTTAGTATTACATATTCTGAATATTTTATTTATTTGTTTTTGCTTCTTCTTTGTTTTTTCCTTAAGAATTTAAAAGCTGTTACTTCCTGTAGTACTTAGGTATTCTGTATCTGTAATAGGGGTAAGAATATCCCTGTTCTTATGACTCMATTTTACAGCTTCTTTTCAATTTTAGAAAGAAAAACCTTTGATGTTCTGCTTAACATGATTTACTAAATGTCACAGTAAACTTAAAATTGAAATTATATGTATGAAATGTCATCATCTTGGGAATAKTCTATAGCTGCTCTGCATAAATCARAAAAAAATTGGAACCAAAWAATTTMTATTTTATGAAAATACTATTTACCAGTGTCTTTAGTTCTTAAAATGAATGAATGGAAARGAAGTATTTTTTGTTAAGTCAAATATTTTTGACCCAAAGACTCCTTTTGAATAGTATCTTTTCCCTGATTTTTAGGGTATTTCACAGGCAAAAAGAAAGGTAGGGTGCCTTAAATTTTATTTTCTTTTCTTTTAAATTAATTGCTTTTTGCTTTGTTTGAAAAGTTTATGCTCCTGGAAATCAAAAAATCATTACTTTTCTTTGTGCTTTGTGCATTTATGCATGCTGTGGTGATTGGTTGTGACTAACAGCATTGCTTGCTTTGTGCAAAATGATTACTTACATATATTATTTTCATTGGTAAGTTTTTAAACTTGCTGATTTCCTTTTCCCTATGCAGTTGTCATTGTTGCTGTCTAATGCTGGCTCTAAAATAATTTTTATTTTAGTAGACATTTGCTTCAAGGATTATCAGTTATGTAGATAGTAAGGATTTAGATTTTTTTTTCTTGGTATACATATTTTATAAAGCTGCAATAAAATAGTAACTTAAATAAATATTATTAAATACCATCACAACCAGAGTCAGGCCTTTTTTTCCCCCTATCTCTATAAAATCTCATCAGTGGTGCTTAGGGAAGCAGCAGAGCCAGTTATTTAGCCTACTGGCCAGGATACAAGCATTATGAGGAAAAACTTACACCAGAGGAAAAAATAGCTCCTCTGGTGTTAGTTTTACAAGCTTTGTTTAATTAATTTTAATTTAAAATATTTTTATGCTTCTRTGTGTCTATAATTTTGAAATTTAATGCTGTCCATCCAAATTGTTCAGATTAAACAACATCAGTAAAGGACCAGGAGGTAATGTGGTAGAAGCACAACCTGCTGGTTTTTTYTGGGGTTTTGAATAACATAAATATGATACAAAATGGCCACATTAGCATGCACTAGAATTCTCAAATAGCAATAGTAACAGCAGAATAAACTGCCTTCTTAACCTCTAACCAAAATCATCCCAATATAATTTTTTTCATGTTTGCTTTAAAATTACTGATTATTTTCAAAGTTAGAATATTGTGTTAAAACTTAATGTTTCATAATTATCATCAAAGCACCCAAATGATATCATTTTTACATTAACTTCTAGTATTTTATTCTCAACTGGACTTCAAGTTTTACTAGGCCTTTTTGTTTGTGTGTTTGGTCTAGTACATGTTAGCTATATTGAGCTGGTAAGGACTGAGGAMGAACTAAGATAGCAATCTCTAATTTCTTTTTCCCATCTAAAGAGAACTGGTGAAACTTTTAAGCAGTTTTCACAGTGATAATTTTTTTGTTAATAACTTTCTTAGTCTTGCTTATGTAGAAAAATGCAGCTTCCATATCAGGTCTTGATTTTGGAAAAGTTGTTTTTAAGATCAGAGGTAATCTCTAGAGGTGTCTTCAAAATGCATGTAAAGAATTACTTAATAATGAGGATTACAATTTATTTACTTTTTCTTTACTTTTTACTTTGTTCTCCATATAAATATGGTTGTCTTGGTGCTTGAATATTTTTGCATGATTATTACATCCCTTAAATCTTTTAATATMATTTATGATGATGTGGGTTTGTACTGGAACAGGTAGAGCTCTTACTTCTTGTCATTCTTCTAAGCATTTAGGCCACATTGCAACATAGATAAGGAAAAGAAACAATGCTAGTGAAATACTGTGTCTCACCATTCCCCTCTTCAGCCCATGACACACAAATAGATGATCTTTTTATTCAGAATAATCAGATTTATAAAATATATGATTGACTGGGAATGGCGTGGGGATGCTTTAAATAAAGAAGTGATGTATGACAAAGCTTCTAGACCTGGAATCTGAAGACCTGCATCAGCACTGGTATTTGTTTTGAAGAGCAGGTCCTTTGGCTTGCTGCACAGCCCAGGTCCCAAGCTGACCCAGGGATCTGTGTGGAACAACTACACACTGGTTTTGGTGGGAAGTTCTGCTCTGAAAGTGACTGATGGTCCATGAGGAATTACRAGATTTGGTGGTGGGTCATTATCCTGAAAAATTTGGACACTGCTGGTATGGAAAAGACTGCTGAGATAGAGGTGTGCTCCTGTTAGCATGAATTCCATCTGTTAAGAAAAGCAATTTTTCATCTTGAGTAAGGAAGTGTCTGGGAAGATTCCTCTTACGTACACACACTTGTGCTTATGCTACAGAAGAACTGAGTGGGGTTTCTTTAAATAAAAATAGGCTTTTTTTAATATAGAGGCTAGCTTACATAATACTGGAAATAGTGCAACATGGAAGAAGTGACAAGCACTTTCAAACTCAAGCTTAAAACTTGACAGAGACATTTACTTCTTGCATTCCTTGACTTCACTTCATTCATGTGTTCCAAAAACATCCTACATTATAAGAATGTGAAGGTTGTCTTCAGTCTTTATTTCATGAAATTGCTCAAATTACTTCAGAAAKTATAATACTTAAGAACTCTTTAATGAGTAAGATTTGGTATTTTAAAGTGTATTGAATGGTTTTTATTTTATTTTTTTTAATGTAGAAAAATTATCTGACTACTGATGAAGTAGATCCACGTACTCAGGGACTATCTCTTCCTATTGATGAGCGAAGATCTGCCAAGGTAAATATATGAAGGAGATGAGGTAAATGGAGTATAACTTCAAAAAATGTAACTGGGTGTTGAAACTGTTACAGAAAAAATATTTCCACTTAAGTTTTTTTTATTTGATTGGGTTTTTTCTTTTTTCTTACAGAAAAGAATGTTTTTGGAGGTGATAATGAGTAATAATTTTCAGAAAAGTCTGTTCCTTCAATTTTTTCATTTAAACTTTAATCCTAGGTTACCTGTAGTCTTAAGTTTTAGATATTTGGTTTTTATTATGTAGATATAATTTAAGACTGATACTAGTTTGAGGTTTGCTACCTCTAATCCACACATTTAGAGCACTTGATCTGTTCAAAACCTCTAGTGGTTGTGCTTGGGTTTTGTTCAGCAATCACCATTGATATAATCTCCTGCCCATATGCTGTTAGCCTCAGAGTCCCAGTTGCTTTCTTGTGTTTGCTTCTAAATTGATCCATGAAGTTGAATCAGCAGAAACATTGTAATTTATCAATAATTTATCACTATTTTTTCTGACAAACACCACTGGTTGGTTGTTAAGGTTGGTCATAGCAGAGCAGAGATTCAAGGCAATAAGATAACCTGTGTTATCCTCCTTGAGGAGGACCAGATGTGCACTCCTGGGAGTTTTGTTGGTTTTTGATGTTGTTTTTGACCTTTGTTGCCTAAGTTGCACTGTTGATCTGTGTTTGGGGCTRTGCTGTCACTGCAGAATGGTGCARGACTTCTGCAATGGCTTGGCCTTGYCCTTGTKCTTTAACTTTCTGCYCCTCTKGTGCTCTTGGTTTGGCTGTAGGAGGAGCCAGGGGAGAACTCAGGGAAAATTGCTTTTATGAAAAAGCCCTAAACTCCAAGTTATACAAGTGTAAAAAGGAAGCAGCAAGAATGAAATACCCAGCAAGAGGGGGAAAGGACTCCTCAGAGGCAGCATGCACTTGTACTGAGTTTATGTTAGCTTCAGGTTCTCATGAACTTTGTATTCACCCTTGCAAGTATGCGTGCTGCAACAGTGAAAAATAAAGTATGTTTGATTAATTCTGTGGAAATTAAAGATGTATTTGTACTGGAAACATGTCTTATCACTGATGGGTTTATATCAGTCATATCAGCTCTGTGCAGATGTGCTGTATCCTTTTACCCATCTATTTGTTGCTCTTGCAGAACCTAAAAGCTGCCAGGAGATGTCACACTGTGCCCTGTTAATCAGTTGGCCTCTGGGCAGAATAATGAKAGGTTAACATTTGCAATTTGGCTTCCTTTATTAGGTCAAATGTGCAGTCACATAGCATRTTGAATTTTCTGCTCAGTGTTTTGCCACTTGTTAAAGACAGTGCTGGAGAGCATTGGTCTTGTCTGCAAAACTTGGGGTAATCTGGTATTTACATGGTGATTGAGGTATAAATTATTTTTGTTTGAAATTTGTTCATGAGAAAGTAAATCTATGTGTGAKGCTCAGATTTTTAAAATACTTCTGTTTTTTTTATTGGAAAATGCTGCAGCAGAAAAGAGCCTTATTCATAATACTGTAGTATAATTCTCTTTTTTCCCTTTATGTGGTTGTTGGAATGAGGAAGTATAAGAGACACCCCAAGTTCTAAACGGGGACTAATATCAAGAAATTCTGCAAATTAAGAGTTTGCTTTATCTGGAGACTTTTTTATTTCGTATTATATTATTAGGCTGTTAATGTATAATTCATGTATACTTTTAGACCTGAGAAAGCTGATTATAAATGTTATCACATTGCAAAAGCAGCTAGGACAACAAGCATAGATTCTGTTTTTCTTAGTTTTCTTTGCATTCTTTACATTTTTGACTTTTTTGCAGTCAGTTTAACTGCTTGTTTGAATTTGWCAGTTCAAATTGTAATTGCTACATATTGCCTACCCTTGTATTTGTTATCATGTTTTAATTGTGAGGGAGCATGTCACAACCGATCTTAAAGAAAGAAATGGAATGTTTGAAAATCAGCTGTATATACATTCAGGTTGGAAATTAGAAGGTGAATCCTAATTATTGGAGCRAGGCTTTGGTAAATTTTGGAACAGCCTTAGCAGGAGGAAACCTACCTGGTTTTAAAGATGGACTTTGATACACAGTAGTGTCTCTGGGGATTTGATTTCCTGCCCAAGAAGCTGACTTCTACTTACAGATTTCAGATTAAGAGAAAATGCTATGCTAAGAGAGAAATGAACTAAAACCTCAAAGTAATTGAAACCTTACTTGTACATCACAGAATGTGAAGGAGGGGGCAAACACACAGTTTGCATTTATTCACTTAGTACTGCAGCTCTATGAAGTTAAAAGCTACTAAAATGCAAAATCATGATGCCCTTTTCAATGCCTGTTTTAGGAGAGATTACGGCTTGAAAGAAACAAGGAGTACAATCAATATCTCAGGGAAAAAGAAGAATGGAATGAAAGGCTAAGGAAATTAGGGAAGAAAAACAGAGAGGTAATACAGTTTTACAGTCTTATCATTGACTCAGACATCCAAAGTAAGACAAAATACACAAATAATGTTGTTCAGTTAGGCTACATTTTTATTTATGTATCTAAGCAAGTCCTGGTTACGACTCACATGGTGCAGTTCCTGATTCCTGCTTCCATCATGTCTCTCTGGTAGAAGGATGYTTTCATTCTGTGTGTCTGAAGCAAATCCCTGGGTTCTTGATGATAAAAGTGATACCCAAAAAAGCTGTCTGTTTGAACAAACTGCTGAGCTCCACATAGTGTTCCTTMGCTTTTGTTTGCAGATGCTTTTTTCCTCTGTCATGTAGATAGCCAGGCAACTGTAGCAGCCATACAGAATGAGGAGCTGTGCATTTGTGAATAAAAATCAAAAAAGTCTTTACTGAACTAGACATAGTCTAGTCCAGTTCTGAGCTGAGGCCTTTGATTTGTGTGGCAGTAAGCAGCTGGGAACACAGACACAYACACACACACACACACTCACCTCTGTTGGATGGGGGAGACAATCAGAAAAATGAAAGTGAGAAACAGTGTAGGTTGAGTTAAAGACAGCTTAAYAGGTGAAGCAAAAGCTGCTCACACAAGCAAAGCAAACCAAGGAATTCATTCACTTCCCYTGGGCTGGCAGGTGTTCAGTCATCCTCTGGAAAGCTGGGCTCTGTCAYAAGTAACTGTGACTTGGAAAGACAAATGCCATACTCAGAATGTCTGCCTTCCTTCATGTTGAGCATGATTCCCTTWAGAGTGGAATAYCCCTTTGGTCAGTTGGGATCATCTWTCCTGRTTGTGTCCCTTCCCAGCTTCCCATGTACCTGCAGCCTTTTTGCTGGTGGGGCAGTGTAAGAAGCAGAAAAGCCCTTGACACTGGGTYAGTGCTAGTAGGAAWTAAATTATCGCTRTGTTRTCAACACTGTTGTCATCACAAATCTGAAACATAGCCTCATACAAGCTACTATGAAGAAATTTGTCCCAACCAAAACTAGTGCAGCAGCCAGTGGGATTTTTAGGTCTGATGAGCACTGTTGTGAGACTCTTTGTTTTAGTAATCTGGGAGCAATATATTGATCTATAAAATATTTTTAACTTTAAAATCTTGTCTAGATTAGCTAATTTTCCTTCTTAAAATATTTTGGCCTCAGTTTAGTGATGGACTGTAACAATTTGGGACTGTCATCCAGTGAAAGTTTGAGTTAAGAAGTCCTCCCACTTATTTTTAACAGGGAAATTCTAAAGTGTACAGTAGTGTGAGCGCTAGGTCATTCTAGGAAAGACCTTGTGTTTGTAACCAAAACAGCTGGAAGTTTATTGTCTTCCTTACAACACTTGGCAAGTGCAAATCCCCTGTATTTGTAATTTCTGCCTAGAAGAATGTTTCTTGTCTGTCTATAGAAAGATTGTTCTCTTATGAGAAACATCTTTTTCTTCAAATGCACTGGAGTCTCATATAGTTGAAAACCATTTTAATCTGTGAAGGCATCTATAAGGTAGCATTCAGGCTTCCTTCATATGCTGGAATTCAGTATCTCATTCTTACTCCCTTCTTCAAGGTTTGGAGTGCTACACAGCAGTGATCCCTAAGAAACATTGGCAAATTGTAGCTTATTTTTGTGCTACTGAGTCTATAAATCTCTGAAATTTTTCTACATGTTTGGGCACTTAGATTTCATAAGCTGACTTACCTATTTAGGTAAACCCTATTTAGGGTTTTTCCTATTKCTTTATTTGCCATCCAATTGGACCTTTAAGTTACATTTTTATTATTCTTGTGTAGAAATGATTTTGCTGTCAGAAAAGAACAAACAGAAAAAAAATGGTCAGKATTTGTTGAGGTTATGCCATCTCTGAGGAGTATTTAACTTGGAGTGAGAGTCCAATTACGTATATGACCTCCAAAATTTGCTCCAACAGTTTAGATAGTCGTAGGATAAGTCCTGTTCAGAGTAGTGATACCTTCATAGTTTAGATCAGGTTGGTCTGGTTTTATTTGATGGAGTTTTGAAAGGATGGAGAATCCACAGTCCTTTGTGCAACCTGTTCCGTTGCTGTAACTGATCTGAACTTCTGTCCCTCTGTATCCCATTGGAATTTTCCTTTGCTGCAACTTGTGGCTGTTGGTTCTTTGAAAACCATGAATACTGGTATCTCTGTAACCACCTTTTACACAGGGACTGCAATTACTAGTTCCTCCTGCCCCATACGCACCCTCCCTAATCTTATTCCATGCTGGATAAACCCAGCTCTCTCAGCTTCTCCTTTAAGAGCTCAAACACCTCAACCATCTCAGCAGCCACCCTCTGCACTTTCTCCAGTTCATCAGTATCTGTGGGGAGGGGAGGCAGAGACTGAACACACTACACCAGAACTAAACAGTAGATAAATAGTGAGCAGAGAAGGCTCACTTGCCTTGACCTGTGCAGATACTGCAGCTCAGGGGGTGGTTAGCAGTCATCACTGCAAGCATKCACTGCTGCCTCATGTTCAGCTCCTTGCCCATGACTAGCCCAGGCCTTTTTCTGCAGTGCTGCTCTCCAGGTGGTCAGTGCCCAGCCTGCCCTGGTGCATGGCACTGTTCTGTGTCAGATGCAGAGGTTTGCCTTTGCATTTGTTGATTTTCATGAGCTTTTTGTCAGCATGTTTCTCCAGTTTGTCAAGACCCTTCTGAGTGACAGTCATACCTTCTAGTATGTTGATCCTTCTTCCCAGTTTGGTGTCATTTACATCCTGAATTTATTTTTCACTGAATTTTGGAAAGTATGAGTTACTGTTGTCTTTACTCCATAGAGGAAAGTTTAGATCAAAGATTAGTACACAGAAATACTACAGGATTTATGAAAAACCATGGGTTTTGTAAGGACTGTTTACTGAACACCAGTTCTAGTTTTATCTACTTAACTATCCATTCTCATAAGGACATTTTCTGAGKAGCAGAGAAATAAATTAAGAAATGCTCAGGGTAAAAGGTTGTACTCATAGGTAAGAAGTATTACTGACTTGCCTGAATCTGGATAGAATGAAGGTATCTACTCTCTTGATGAAGTAAAGTGTTTTTTTTGATTCTTTGCACCTCAAAAACTGAAGGTCAGACTGGAGTTCATAAAAGACCTGTCCAGTATTGATAGTCATTCTTCTGAAAGATAAGAGGAAGACTGTGGCTTTTTTCCCCAAGAAAAATGACTAAAACCCTAGCTTTTAAGCACTTCTTGAAGTAGTTTCCTTGCTCACCTCTTGCCTTTCTTCTTGTTTCGGGTTTATTTGAAGAAATACAAAACTGAGGTTTTACTCCACGTGATTGGTTTATATTCAACTCTCCATATTGTTTCCATTGAACAGAATGAGATGCACAGGAATAAAACACCTATTGCTGTTACCAGGCTCCAGCCAGAAWTACATAGAGGAGTCCAGCCCTGTCATACAGGTGCAGAACCTCCCAAGAAGGATGCTTTTACCTCCACAGAAGGTTGTGAAGAGCTGCTAAATAAGARACAGCTGGAGGAAGACAGGTACCACAGGTTAGATGATGAGGTTGAGTTGAGAAGTCGACTATCAAATAAAAGACTTGATGAAGATTTGGATGTTCCCAATCGAAGACATCCTGGATTTGCCAGCCAGTCTGTAATTCCTACTAGGAAGCATCACAGATTTGATGAAGATGGTGATTTTGGTGGAAGATACTACAGAGTAGACTATGATCCTGGGACAAATGCAGAAATGGACCCTAGATTTAGATGTGAAAGCACCTATAACAGAAAAACTCCYCGGGGTTTTTACGCTGAAAGGTATTCTTAATTCTTAATTATCTTTTATTTCTGTAGTGCTTGTTGACAGCCATGGTTTATTCTCTTTAAATATTAGGGAAGATTCCCATGTGAAAGCAGGATTGTTGTACTTGTACTTACAAAAAGGACCTTTGCAATAATTTATAGAAAAAAAAGTTGAAAAATTGGATCAGTCCCTAAGACAATAACATATAGAGAGAAGCATTTTATATATCATAGCAAACCAAGGATAGAGAAATTACCCCAGAAGCAGCAGTCCATAATTCATTTTAATGAAGGCTGGTTTACCAGAAAACATATTTGAGAGCAACCCCCTGCACTGAGAACCCAGTGTTACCTCTGTTTCCTTAGTCTGTAATTTCAGATCAGATTCCAAAACCGGTGTGAGCTTCAATTTTTGGTGACTATGCATATAAAATGTCTATTTTTAAAAAATCCTCTTTTTTAGTCCATGTCTTGCTAAATGACTGGCTTTAAGCATCTGTGTAGTTGAACCAAATCCTGRTGGCTGTAATAAGTACTCTGTAATAACTACACAGTTTGAATAAGCATTTACAAAAGCCCAAACCAAACAAAAGAGGGTGTCTTATATAAATCATTCAGGAGGAAAAGTGATATTATGTACTGTTCAGTATTAAATAGACTTTACTGTGTTAACTGATACATCAGTTGGGTTACTTTGACATAAATTTTTAATCTTTCTCTTCTAGCTTACTCATTAAAAAAAAAAAAAAAATATGGCCTTCCTAATAATTCAGCATTGGGAATTCTGGCCACCTTCAGTTGTTCCATTACAAGAACTGGTTGCTTTCAAAACCAGTTGGGTTGTGGTGTGAAACAGCACCAAACTTGAAACTGATCTGTTTCTACAGCTAAACAAAGCAGTAAAGTTTATYGTAAATAAATTTTCAAATGATATTTTAAAAGTGTTAATTTGTTCCCTTTCCAGGCCTTGGGAACATGAGTGTTGTAGTTATTTTAATTTGTGTTAAGCTGCTGTCAGAATTGTTTTCCTGMAGTTGCTTCAATGAAGGAACCACCAGTGTTTTTCCTTTGCAAGGCAAAATAAACACTTTTTCTTTTTTCTAGAATGAACACTTCTAGGAAAAACAAAGGCAAATTGTACCACTCTCAACAGTGTTGAATATTACTTTTATGTTTTGTTGTTAGTTGCTGGTGGATGGGTGAAATAATCTCTTGAGTCATTGTTTACAGGGTTAATTTTCTGAATAGTACTGCAATTTAATAACTGGGGAAGGGCAAATGCTCTTCTATTGTAAGATAGTTTTCTGAATTCAGTGAGCTCATATTTCTTTTTCAGTTTCAAATGCCAAGAGAGTTAGAATAGTCTTTCTCCAAAAATTGCTCTTGATATTCTTTCTTAGCCATTAAAAAAAAAGTAACTTTAAAGGAAGTCTGTGGAAAAAATGAAATGTCTGGAAGTATTTGGAAGAGGTAGACTCTAATAAGTGAGCTTCAGACTGTGTGTTCTGGTGTGCTTTATTCATACAGTGTGTATTTATTCATAYAGTGTTTCTGCAGAAGACTAGCAAATAGAAACAGTGGTTAAATAGATGAGAGGAACAAGATTGCCTGTTTTCTGCTGAGATTCAGAGAAGAGACTGCAACATTCAAAATTGTTCCATTCTGTAGTGTATTATTTGTAGAAATGAGCAAATGAGGTTTTAGGATAGAGTGGACTTATCCTATAGCTTTTCAGAAAGAAAAATAACTAGAAGCCTAACTTGRTGTCTAACAAAGACAACCAAAATATTTTTGAAACTTAACAGCAATATTTAATTCTCTGTGTTAGTTAACACTCAGAAGGATGAGAGTCCTCCTTTTACCAGGTAGCTGTTTGCCACTGTCTAATGCAGCTGGACACTGAGTCTAATATTTAAATAGAAGTAATCATTTTATAATGTTTGAGGGTTTTCTTTGTTTCTTAGAGAATGTATACAGAATTATATCTAAAAATAATTTATTATATAAATAAAATATCAAGTATGGTGTCTGAGCCAACTGTAGGCATTATGTTGAATATTAGTAAACTAGATTTTAGTTATTCCAGAAAATGTGGATGGTGCTTATATAAATATCTGTGACTTGTATATCACCAGGCAATTTGTGAGTAATTTGGAGAGGCCTCTGAAACTGCTTTATCTCMAGTTCTTTTAAAAGAGAACAGAGAAGAGGGGCTTTGCTGTTGGCAGACTTGGTGCATCTTCTTAAAAGAAACTACTGGACCATTACCTGAATTCCCTGAACTTAATTTTATACAKAAGATTTTTGGGGKTTTTTTGTGTACATTTTCTACTAATGATTTTTTCTTGAAAATTAATTTTCAGTGTTTCTTTCTTAAATGAGTTTTTTAATCTAGGACTTTTTTCTCCTTTGAAAGGAGCTCCACTTAACCTCTGATGAAGTAAATTCAGTCTCTTCAAGGAGAAACAGATCTCTTAGCGACAGCTCAGCTTTGGAAGAGTTAGCATTTTTTTTCTACATTTCAGGCAAAGTCAACTTTTCCCAAACACATTTGATTCATGACGGAAACTAAATTCAAAAGGAGGCATATTTTTATTTGCTCTACTAAAGTTCTTAGGTTTTTACATGGGGTTTTTTTGTTTGGAAAGGCAGAGGTCCATAACAGGACTTTTCAGAAGGGTTTCTGTTTTGATGGAGGCACAAGGTCTGTGCACTATTTCAGCAAACAGAAATGGTGACCGGGAAATGAGAAGAATTGCAAAATGTTTTAGTTCTTAGGAGTGGAATGCTTTAGTCCACCCCCAGCTGTCAGGTCAGTCCTGTAAACAGGAGACAACAGCTTCTTGACTGAATTGGGCCAGCATGTCTGGGCCTGCCCTGCTTAGCTGGCTGCTTTTTACAAAAAGAGTTGCCTCTTGAATTCCAAGGTTTGGTTTTTTTGCTTCCTTCCTGCCTCTTTTCATTACATTGGGGATTTGGCTTTCTGTTTCCTGGCTGTGTTTTAGTCTTTTGTGACCAGCCTTGTAAGAGTAGATTGATTGTTGTCATAAGGACAAACTTGATCATGAAAGAAGATCATGTTATGACAAGAGGGTAAATGTTCTTTCATGTTGTTCTGGTGGGTGCCAGATCAATGTTYAATAATCTGTTTGCATCCTTTTGCCTTTGATTGTTGAATTCTGTTTAAATTAGAGATAGGCAGAGCTGTGGTTCTTTTTAGGTAAACAAATGAGGTTTTTTTCCCCCATGTTTATCTATTTTTTTGGGGTTTTTTTGTTTGCTTGGAAGTCCATGGCTCTGTCCAGTTATACTCTGGAAAAAGTATAACTTTGATAGCATTTTTTGGGTACTTTATTTTTCATTGAATACCTATTTTTGCCCTATTGTGTCATGWTAACTTGAAGTCCTCATTATAGAGCAGTTATTTTTTAAGAAAAGCTTATAAATATAAATCTACTACCCCAGATTTTTTTCAGGAACAGTTCCCTTGTGTCCATAAAATATTTGGCATCTCTGAAGTTACTTGAAGTTTCAATCATATGCTTTCATTTCTTATGTAGATGACTCAAATTTTAGCTCCTGAATTTTTGTGTTCACAGTGTTGCCTGTCTTTTGCCTTGACCAAAAGTCACCTCACTCTTTGAAGGTCTGTCAGGTGTGTAGTGAAATGTAGATTGTCATTGAAGGAGCTTTTCATATCTGAATTGGCCGTTTCACCAGACTTGCCCAAGACCGTGTGCCAAAACCTGTGAAGACTTCATTGCCTCCTGGGGATTAAGAGCAGCAAGATCAATTTCAGTTAATGCAGTGTGAGTGGCAAAAGCCCTTTAGYTCTCAAAACTCTTAACCAGGCTCATTAGATAAGAGCTGCAGGCAARCAGGCTTGGGAATTCACATTCCAGACAGAGAGTTGCCCTGASAGTGCTAGCAAAGYGAATTATTTCTGGAATATTTTGTGRTATTTTCAGAATTGGTTCTGCTGTCCAGTTTGCATTCAGCCAGCAAATCCGTTTGCATGAAGCTGCTGAACTTTCCATTTCAGATTGGCTGTTTCTAGGCAAGCATAGCTGAGTGTTCTCTATTTCTTTAAGGCCCTATGTGAATGGAATGGTRAGAGATGTGCCTGCAGATTATGAAGATGAATTAAAGGAGAGAGCCCGTGTGCGGCCGTTCTCAAGAACGTCAGATTCCAGGTGTGCTTTCCTTATAATTGCMCTGCAGAGGCATGGTGAGAGGAAAATGTTGACTTCAAATCCCAAAACATTGTCTGAAATGCCTGATAGTTTTTCCTGCAGCTAGAATAYAGTATAACAAGAAAAACATGTTTCCTCTGAAAATGGCCATTGAGGTTTGCATGCCGGTTTTCTTTTTGAATTAATAGAGCACCTGTTCGCCAACTGATGGCTTTTATTGAGTCAAATACTGTGGAATCCTGTTTTCATAGTAGTTTTGAAATTCCTTTTCTTCCTCCTGTGTTGGTTTTGCACATCCTGAAGTGATCTAAGTGGGTGAGGTAGAAGCAGAACACTTGTCAAGTCMTTACATAAACTCTTGACTGGCACCATTCAGTCTGTCAACATGGGTGAAGTGCCCAACTGAGTCAGTTTTTCTGATGGCTTCAGAAACCACAGRCAAACGGGAATTGGGAGAAATGCTTTTTTTGCCGCAGTTTCTTCTTTTCTTTGGGATATTTCTTTGGATTGTAGGAAAACTGTTTGTCACAAATGTGTCACGTAGTGATGTGAGTCTGTCATGTTTCCCACAGACTCTGTAAGAAATTCTTGAGTTTGATTATTCCATTTTCTTTTTTGTCTTTGCCAGAAATCAGGTGCAGGTCAGTTCYTCAGCTACTGAACAGGCCAAATCTGCAGCTGAAAGGTGGTATGCAACAGGCCTTGTTCTTGGTATGTATAAAAACTTAACTAATAACACTGACTTAGACTTTCTTTGTGTATGTAATTTCTCCRTGGGAATAGTTAAAAACTAGAAAAATGAGCTTTTTTTTCCCCCTTTGCTAGTTGTCTCAAAGACTGGTAAATAAATAAAGAAACTAAAGCAGAACATATTCTTGTTAATGTAACTTACAAATTAATTTTTGACTTACTAATTAATTTTGAAGAGCCCAAGTTTCTTCTTAGAGTTCATTAACATTTTAAGGCCCAGATAAGTGATTAAATTATTTTTACAAAATGAAGTATGGGAGAAATCTTATCCTCTGTATTGTTAAAGACAYAGCTTTARAGTGAATTTTAGTTGCAGAAATATRAAGAATGGTGCTGTTCACAAYCCTGGGCAAGAACAAATKATTCTGGTTATCTCTCCTGTAGCCATAAAATTTAGCAGAAAGCACTAGTGTTGAGTGGAATAGAGAGAAATACTGGTGAAGACATAGCATTCTTAGCTGAATTCAGGAAACTAAAGGCAGGAATAAAAGGAATGTAGTAGTTCTTCAGGTGGGAGCTTTTGAAGGCAAGCTAGCTTTGAATCATGGCAAAATAGATTAACAGTTGTCAGAATAATTTGTTAATTTTTTCATTTGAATTTACCTGATCCTCAAAGCTATATGTGGCAGGTCAGCTTTTTGGAACTGTTTAAAGGCAGCATTAAGCCAGTGGTGTCATACTGGTCACTCTCTGGTCTGCTCAGTCATCTCATTTGTAATAACTTGAGGACACAGAGGTGTGAATTTGTACTCCTAGCAGTCTGTTTAGGGGAATATTGTAAATTATGTGGTGTAAAATTAAGTAAATTAAAACTTGGATTTTTTGAAAATGAGAAGTGATTTCACACTCCCCCAAACTCACAAACCATGAGGTTATCTTGCACATTTTGGTCACTTTGTTGTTCTAGCACAACAGTTAAAACAAAAAAATCAGTCAGTCACACATCAGGTTTTGTTGCTGTTCCTTATTTGGCTTTTGTTTTAGTTTCTTTCCAGCTTCCTGCTCTTTATTATTCAGGTCTGCTTCACCAGAAGTCCAGTCAGTTTGTGTATGGAGTACGTTGAGAGTCTTTGTGTCTGATAGTCAACAATACAGAAAGTGCTGCTGATGTTTTTTGGGKTTTTTTTCTGAAGTAGTAGAAGACCTCTACASTTATTGTGGGGAACCACCACAAACTAAAAGTTTTTTGTGTTCCTTAAAATATACATGAGCTATTATCACCATTTCCTGTCTACATAYACACATGTGTGGGTACTTTGCTAATTCTAGTAGCAAATAATAGTAGTCATGGGAACCATCCTAGAAGTGGAGAAATTTGCTTTCGTCCCCATGGGTTTGACTCCCTTCAATTTTAATTTTCATTTTTATCCAGAGCAGTGCCTCATAATTCAGGAGTGTATCTTCCTTCGGTGAACATTAAAATTAAGCAAAAAAAAAAAAAATTAAGATACTTTTTTTAGTTGCTGTTGTATCAAATAGCTTTGAAATTTGTAGCTTCTTGACTATACAAAACCAGGCAAACTAGGAAAATAACAATGAAAATTTCAGTAGTTTTGATCATCATATCCAAACAAATTATCTATTAAAACTAGATACCTATTTTATTTTATTGCCAGTAAAGATACAGTGCTCATATAGTCTGCAGTGTTTCAGTTTTYAAATTGACTGAAAGGCAGTGCTTTTGTCCAGTACCTTTTGTACATTTTGTGGATGTGTGGTCATTTCCATCAGGTGGTCAGGACCAAGAACTTCTCCACAGGAGGAAGGAGAAATACAGAAGGGAGTTAATGGAACAGATGGCGGAACAGCAGCKCAATAAGAGACGGTAAGGGAAAGTTGTTATGGTTTTAAGAGATAATGGCTGAAATKTAAAGGCATTCCATTAATTCAGTGTGGTAAAAAGCGATTTCATTACCAAGGGATTCCAGGTAGCTGAGTAATATTGCAGTTAATTAAACTCATTGTCATGAGAGCTTTAGTTTTTAATGAACATATTCACAAGCTTTCAAGTGGAATGAATAAAACCCAAATGCTTTTCATTTTTAAAACTGATTTTTCAGTATCTTAAGGGTAAAGAAGCTTTAACTAAAGTTATCTTTCTTTTGCTGGTACAGGAGTGACTCAGGAGTTGGCAAAGTTGAAAACCAGTTTTGTTTTTGCCCTCAAATTTTGGAAAGTAACCTTTCATTTTTAAAGCATTTGATCATCTGGCTTCTGCAGAATAATAAAATATTAATTTCTTCCTTACCTATTAGTCGCTATCTGCTGAATAATAGTCTGGATGCATAAAACCACACAGCAATATTAGAGAAGGATAAGGAATTAAAAATTRGTTACTATTGCCAGTTTAATTGTGACAAAAACTGTACAATGCAGAATAAGCCTGAGCCCAGAAATTACWAAACAGTATTTATTGCTGCACTTTTGAATCATTCATTTCTATGTGTTTAATATTAACTTCTTGAATGTGGATAAAGACAAAGTTTTTAGAAACGTCCTCAGAAGCTGTAGTAAAAAAATAATTGTTGTGGTAGTTGGATTTTTACTAGGTGAAATAGGTGATAGCCAGATACTTMTTGAGAGTTCTGTGTATTTAGCATATTACATAATTTCCTTCCCTGACTCCAGAAGAAATCAAGTGGAATCATTGTCTTCTGCTRTCCTGTATTTTCAGAGTTTTTTTAACTAGAGTGTGAATTTGTGCTTTGAAAGAATTAATATACTTGTTATTGCTTTCTGATTTGATCCTTTAAAAAAAAACCCAACAAAACAGTGAGAAGGAACTTGAACTCTCAGTTGCTGCTTCTGGAGCTCAAGACCCAGAAAAGAAGGTAAGAAATTTGGGTCTTCTGTCATTTATATTGCCTGTTCTTTTTTTCTTACTTGCACACTGTGGTAGCTCAGTCACAAAACTCTGTAGAGTTTCTATAAAATGATAAATGTTGGGCTATCTAATAGGGCATCAGTGTAGAACAAAATTGAAGCCAAGSATGATGAGGCTGTGTCATGRTTTAGCCCCAGCCAGCAGCTAAGCCTCATSAGCAGCTGCTTGCTCACTCCCCACCAGTGAGATCAGGGAAAGGATAGGAGGGGTAAAAGCTGGAAATCTCATGGGTTGAAATAAAGACAGTTTAACAGGGAAGGCAATCCATGGGCAGGCAGGTGTTCAGCCATGTCTTGGGAAGACAACAGCATTCCTCCAAACATCCTCCCCTTCCTCCTTCTTCCCCCACCTTATACACTGGGCATGATGTCCTCTGGCCTGGGGTATCCCCTTGGTCAGCTGGGGTTKCCTGTCCCAGCTGTGTTTCCTCCCCATCCCCCAGCCACACCCAGTCTCCTTTCCAGTGTGGCAGCAGAAAAGGCCTTGGCTCTTTGTAAGCTCTGCTCAGCAATAACAAAAACATCTCTGTATTATCAACCCTGTGTTCAGCACTAATCCAAAACACAGCCCCACACCAGYCACTCTGAAGAAAATTAACTCTTCCCCAGCCAAAAGCAGCACAGGCTGCAAGTCATTGYRYATGYTTTCAGMATAAGAGGAAAATATTTTCATKGAAGTTATGGGGCATTTTCTTTTGCTGTGTCCCAGTGGAAATTTGTACCAACAGTGGGTGTCATGGATAGAATACTTAGTGTCCTGTGATAGCCTCTTACATGCACAGAGAAGTAATCTTTCCTTGGGGATGTAAAGTATGCTGCAGAAAGCTATTTCTCAATTTTAAAAAAGGTTGTTTTGCAGATGAGTTGATCTCATTATAACAGTTTTTAATTTAAAATCTGTAAATTTCTTTAAAATTATGCAATATAGTGTTTAGGATTACAAGCATTTTTACAGGATTTTGTAAAAAGCAAGCTGTTTGGTATTGTGTTGCTTGTAAGACTTAATGCAGAGTTACTCCTGTCTCCACTTCCTTAGTAAGGTGATGATTATATTAAGAATTTTGATTAGCATGCAACCAGGAGTGGGTTGTCAGCACTGGTAACATTATTAGGAGACTGACAGTCTTGCAGAGACTGACAGAACTTGTGTGATTTGCATGTACTTGCTGTATGCCCAAAGCAATTGCAGGCTGGCTGTGGTGGAGATGTGCTGTTTAAGATGTAGGGTGATACTTTAGAACAAGAATAGCCTGGTTGTTAAGTTAACTGGTTACTGGTTTAAATTATCACCAGTGCTGTTTTTGGGGAATGCTTTGACACAGATTGAAACTTGTGGAATTTTTGGAGGGCTCAGCAGAGGTGAAAGAGAGGCATCTTCACTAGAAAATGAAGGTGAAGGAATAGCTGTAAGATGCTGTTAGTCAAATCCTTGTGGGTCCCTTCCAACTCTGAATATTCTGTGAAACCRTTTCTTTCTTTCTGTGAAACTTGTGAGACAGGAGACTGAGAATGCACACAGTAATGAAGCTGAATCAAAACTCTTACTCCTAAATGGGGAAGSAAAACACCTGTCTGGTTGCATGTTCCTGCCCTCCCTGCATAAAGTGTCTGTCATGCTTGTTTGGTCCTTGTTTCACACTGATTCAGCTTGTTATMTAGCAAAAATCTGAATCTTTTTTGCTGCTTTAGTTGGTGTAGAGGGGTCAGCTGGCTGATCAGGGATTCAGATGGTGAAAGGGAGAGGATTGGAGGGTACAGCTGGGAGGCAGCAGGAGAGGAGGCAGAACTAAGCAGGGAATGCTGGCTCTTCTGGCTCAGCAGGCCACAAGGTCAGTGTAAACAGTTGTGTGTAATCAAAGCTGCCTRTGCAGAAGCATGCTGTGCTGCAGCACTCAATACACCATACACATCACAGTCAGAGCCTGCAAAGTGCCTGTTGTGGGAACAAAATGATATCTAGAGCAAGTACACGGCATGCATAGTGTTTTAAAAGGGCTAATTTAGCTGAAAGCCTTCAATTAAGTTGAATTGCTACATTCATTAAGCATCAGTCACTGTTAGCTTTAAATTGCCTCTCAGGGAGAGATTCTAATTAGGTGCATTTCTTGATTAATTACAGGTTGGTTAAATAGCAATGCCTGATTAAGAATCTATAAATGTAGACTGTTGCATATGCTGCTTGTTTAAAGTGAAACAATCCCCAGGATGAGCTGAGTACTGAAGCCACATCTAAAATCAGCTGTAGAGCTGAAATCTGGGGCACTTTGGGAATGGTTTCAGATTAAAGTTGTTAGTAGAAAGGCTGTTTTAAATGTTCTGCTGCTCAAGCCACTGTATTTGAAAAGACCAAAAGTCTGTAGACAGCTTTATAAAATTTAGTTGTTTTAGCTAGTATCTGTTATCTAATTGTGTGTTCACATCTATAAATTTGGACTTAAATATTGTAAGCAAATATTCATGTCTAGTAGATTTTGAGAATTTTTCTYTAAATGCCATAGTCCTTGATTGCTGAGTTCTAACTGCCTTGTATATACTGTCTTGCAGCTAAGTGATGAGGAGGTAAAGATTTAACATTTTATTGAAATATTTCCATATTGTAGGGTATATGGTTTTCTCATAGATATTTAGTACATTGCTGGTTTTGGGTGTTACTTTCTCCAAATGCATGTTAGTTGAAGAACTTCAATATTAGGACCAATAAATTCAGAACAAAATCTCTTTTMCTTATACAGTGTATGATTTGTTTCCATTTTTCTATTATATTGCCTAATTTAAACAAACATTAGAATAGTTATGCAGAGCATTGCTGTAAGGGCTTTCTGGGTGTGATAGGATAGTTGTGACACTGACTGACTTGCATGCCTTCACATTACTTGCATGTTGTTTTTGACTTTCTTCTGAGGCTGCCAGTTATCAATAAACATTTGCTACTTCTGTTTTAAAGAGAACTCCCCCCAAAAACTTGTAATTGTGGTTGAAAAAATTAAAAAGATCAAAGGAATTTAAAAAGTAAAATAATGGTATTGCAAAGAAATGTTTATTGGAAAATGTCTCAGTGTGTATTTGATTTTAGATTCTACTGATTATGAGCTTTTTCAGTCTTGGGGTGGAGGGGAGGGATTTCATAAACTTCTCTATGCATGATACGAGAGTACTGTCACTATAGAAGAGTGGCAGCTGTAGACAAACTGTTCTACAGACAGCTGTGGAAATGTTCTTTTTTTCTGGACATGAAGTAGATTTGTATATTTCTTGAAACCTGTGATAAGGTTAATTTTTGTGAATCTCTGGATTACTGGATTTCCTTCTAATACTGGGTTCCCAGCAGATCATTGGTGGAAAAAATGCAGTT
>CADDXX010000108.1:1549189-1579112 GCA_902810485.1 Alauda arvensis
GCTTTTGAAGAGAAAGTACCTCCTGAAAGGCCCAGGGTGGCTTTCCAAACACCGATGCCTGCCCGTTCAGCCTCTCCAGTGAATGAAGACTCTCAGAGTGATAAAGACTTTCAGAGGGTTCTAGTCAGCAGTCTTGGGGAAATGGCAGCTCCCAGGTGCTCCACCATCATCTTACATATTAAATAAGATTGTTATTTAGTATGTTATTACTGCTGGGGTAGAGCTCAGTAGATCAACAGTAGTACTGTTGATACTTCTCCAAGGAACTGATGAAGGTAGAAATAATATTTTGACAAATAAAATAGAATAAAAAATAATAAAAAATTACCAGAAAACTAACTACTTTGCACTGGAATAAAATTTTATTGTCAGTTTCCTCATAGTTTATTTGAAAGCATCCATGGAGGCTGGATTATCTTTGAAGGCAGCTCTCTCACAGTGGATGTTTGTGTAGGATAAGGGTTGAGCTGTAGAAATTATGTCCATGCCTGTAATGTTGAATCATGTTGTGAGAATGCTTGGGCATATGCCCTGCATAACCCATGTTTCAGAAGGCTGGTGTGGCAGGAGTTTGGCTCCTATTAATTAAGCAGTCTCCCAGGGCTGAGGGCAGGAATGCACTGTAGGCAAGGACAGCTTCCAGTAGGTGCTGTGATTGGGACTAAACCAAACAGGGAGAGAAGGCGCTTCAGGCACAAGGCTGAAGCTGTCCTGTGCTATTCACCCTTTGGCCAGATCTTGCCTTGTTTTCTTCAYTGATGCAGCCAGGAAGTACCATTAACTGAGCCACTTAAAGAAGGCATGCTTGTTTTGTGTTCTTTAGATCTCTGGAATAGTCTGGGTTCATGTACTRCTCCCTCAGGGAAGGTTAATTTCCTCCTGAGACTTACTGCATCTTGTTCCTGCATGCCCCTAAATGAGAGGCCTGCAGCTGAACTAAATCTAGACTTTTTCTGTAATGAATTCTCTTTCTATCCCTGTCCCCTCTCCATTCCCTTTCCCCCCTCTACTTGTCTCCTCCCCCCACTTCTTTTGATGATATCTTTTCAGTTGTGCAACAAACCAAGGAGTTGTGTCCCCTTTTTCTTTCAGGCTTGCACCACTGCCACCRCCTCCACCTCCAGTTCTGACAGACAACTATAAAACACCTTATGATGATGCTTATTACTTTTATGGGGCTAGGAACCCTTTGGATCCTGCTCTTGCATACTGTAAGTTGATGATTTTAGCCAGATTGGTTGTTAGAGTGATTCATATGACTGCTTTTAATCTGATGAATAATGTAGAACTTGTAACAGCAAATTAAACCCATTTTTTAGATGTGTATTGAAYGAAAGGGGCTTTTTTTAATACTGTTTTTGAATGAAGTAATTTTCTCCAGYAACAAAAAGGGCTGTTCCAGAAATCCTGTTCATCACTTGAACAAGCTCTWGTCTCAGATTCTTTGCTGTTACTCCTCCCAGATAATTTTCTTTATAATATTGATAATTAGAACATTACTTCCTAAAATCACTTAATAATTAATTACATGTTTAGGCATTGTTAAAAYTTCAGGTATAATTATCAATATTTTAAATATATTTATTAATACATTAAATATAGTAAAATAATGTGAGTGGTCTACTTTTACATTTTAAGAACTCCTTTTTTGTCTATCATTTGCTTCATGATGGTTTCATGATTGAAACATGATGTATGTAGGGAGGGCCTGGATTATGTGGTATAGGTTTTTCTCATATTTTTCCTTTTTTTTCTTTTTTGGGAAAAAATCAGAAATACTATAAGAATTTTTTATGGTACCTTCATAGAAAAGGTAAACTAAAGGAGGAAAAAAAAACTTGGGAAAATAATTCTTTTACTAGTTGATTTGAATGACGTTTGGAAAGAATAAGTATAACCATTAAGCAAGTAATTTAATTTTGTTATTTGATTTTAGAATATGTTAATGAGGTCATTTGTAAAATCTAAAGGGATTTAGTTGAATTTAAGAAGCAGATTTGTGCCTTGGCACTGTATTTCTTGCTTTAGAGGGCATTAAGGATTATGTTTGTTGTAGAAGCTGAGAGATCTCTGCTCTGCACTCAGAGTTTGAGCAGTGAACTCTATTCTTTCAAATAAAGTCAAATATTTATATCCAAGCATTCAAAATTTAAAATGTAGTTTTTTTTTTTTTTTTTTTTTACTGTGCAGATGGTACAGGTATGATGGGAATGCAGCCCACACCTAGTCTGGATCCTGCTTTAGGCCAAGCTCCAGTAGAGCAGCCCATGTAAGTATTATCTGTAKCCATATTCTTTGTGTGTATTTATCTGTAATGTTATTCTTTTTTGTATTGATAATATTTTGCTGATAA
The DNA here is from genome assembly GCA_902810485.1 of Alauda arvensis. NCBI lineage: Eukaryota > Metazoa > Chordata > Aves > Passeriformes > Alaudidae > Alauda > Alauda arvensis. The sequence continues at coordinate 1,551,543 of CADDXX010000108.1, forward strand.
CAGATATGCCTTTGAAATAAAATGTGTTAAAGACAACTCTTCAAACTTCTAACTAAAGATTTCTATCTAGACAATGAAAGAATAAKTCTGTGAACTGCTATTTTCATAGAGATTTAAGAAAATGTTTGGGATTATAAACTGCCAGGCTGTGGGAAACAACAGCTCTTAAATACTTCAGGAAGGGTTGTTGTGTTTTTTTTTAAACTTTAAATTACTACCCTCTGGACCCTGTGTTGTTTTGCTTTTATATGTGTGATTTTTCAATTTAGAAGTAACATTGGACAGAGGAATACAGGAGACAGACAAAGAAGCATGGGTGTGTATTCTGAAGAAAAAACAAAGTCTTCCAAAGAGGCAATATTATCTTATCAACAAGAATTACAACAGCAGGTACTGAGTGATAAAGCTTCTAACTCTTCATTCTTTTTTTTTTCTCTTGGACATATAATGGTTGCACCTATAGTACTCTTTCAGACAATTTGATGTAGCTTACAAATAAGAAGTTTTTTAACTCTCCTCTCCTTTCATCATTCCTTCCTCTGACCCTGTTTTRGCTCTAGCTCTTCAGGTGGACTGTAAGCTCTTCAAAATTTTTATCAGAGGCAGAGAGAACATTAAGAGTGTTACAGCAAACACATTAGTTCCAGGCATGTAGCTTTATATAATTATTTTCATGAACATAAGAACCTGCATCTTAAAAGGAATGGCATGTAWTACTCTGATATTCCATTATTGCTAGAATTATTAGGAACAGTYTAGATTCTGTAAGTTCTAAATGATCATTTGGACACTAATTCAAAAGTTTGCCTCATGTTTATTTCCAGGGTGTTTGTAGGTGGTGTTTTACCTCCCTTTAGCTTCTTTTTTGATAGACTAGACAGATTTTTTGTGTTTCCTATTCCAGTAGACATCTGAGTCCTATACTCACTTTAATGGCTTTTTGGTGCTGCACCTTGTGGGAGTTTATAGTTATAAAATGTATTTTATAACTATGATGAAATGTTACATTTGTAGAARTTTTCCTAGAACCCAGTTCAGGGGCACTTAACATTTTCTTATTTATGTATTGCTTTGGTAGAGATAAATAATACCTATAAAAATACTGTAGTTCTAATTATGTTTGTGCATRATTGATAAAAGAAAGGCTGCCAACCAAGGTCAAAAGAAGAACAGAATAACCATTTAGGAATAGTGTCAGATACTGTTCATGTGGTTCTCTGAAGGCATTTTCTCACTATAGTCCTAAGTAAGTATTACCTTGCTGTATGAGAGACTGCACAATTTGACATAAGGTCAAATAAACATGGCAWGATACAATCTGTCATGGTTGTTATGGTTCCAAGCAATCAGAGGATATTCTTCTTTTTGCCAYAGATATTTGTAAACAGTTGAAGGGGCTAGGTGGGTCTTTGTTGACTCATTACATCTCTTATGAAATTGTGATTACTTGATAAAGGGAGAGTATAGAATCATAGAGTGGCCTAGGTTGGAAGTGAACTTAAAAATCTTCGAGTTCCAATCCCCCTGCCATAGACCCTGTCTACTAGACCAGGCTGATGCCCCATTCAACCTGGCCTTGAACACTTCCAGGGATGGAGCATCCACAGCTTCTCTGGGCAACCTGTTCCAATGCCTCACCACCCTCATAGTATTTTATCTAATTAAATTTATCTAATGAAATGTTTTTCTGATGCACATGAGAAATGGACTTAAGAAAAATACATGAATGTATTTCAAATACATAAGGAGTTAATGTTTTAAAAGCTTTGAGTAGAAGATGGACTTTATAAATGCTACAGTTATTAGGAGACTTAGCTATATAAATGATTTTGAAGAAAAAGAAGAACAAAACATATGAACATTCCTGTGTTATGTACATAGATCATAATGAATTACTACAGAAAACTATTTTATGAATGATTATAGAATTGTGTAACATTCTGTTAAGGCATTTATTATTAGGAGTCATCCTCAGTCTAAGTTTTGGTTAAACAAAACATATCGGATTGAGAGAAGCAAGTGTGGCAGTATTGTAGATTTTTGCCTTTTTAATTTTCATGCAGTATAAACATCTGTATCACAGATCCAAACATATGGAACTTTTGATCTGGTGCAAGTGTCACGTGTGGACATTTCTGGAACTTTGAAGTCTTACACTGCGTAGGGTGTTTCTCTGATTCTGCACAACTGGATGTGCATCAAAAGAATGCAATGCACTGTCTGCAGTATTGACCGTGAACTGTTTGCATTTGCTTGCTGCAGATGAGGGAAATAGATAATGAGAGCATTCAGTTTGYTCTGGTGACTTTTTATTAAACTTCTACTTAATGTGGTATTATTGTGGGATTAACTTTGGTTTGTTTTTAGATAAGAGAGAGAGAAGAGCGACGCAGACAGGAACGAGAGGAGAAGGAGAAGTTAGAAGCAGAAATGAGGAGTTACAATCCCTGGGGAAGAGGTGGTGGTGGTGCTCCTCTCAAAGATGCAGAAGGAAATCTAATAAGTATGTTTGTGAAAATTATGTGTTGTCTYTTCAAGACTGATGTTTTCTTGCTCTTGTAAGGGCTCTATTCAGCTRTATTATTCCTTGTTTTGTAACACTGGTAGCCCTTGACAAATAAGACTTACTTGTTACAAGGAGATGCACTCTAGGAATAATTGAGGTATTATTTTGATTTCAGTAGAACCATTCAAAGAGTACAATCCAAACAAAATGGGAAACACAGGATATGTCAACTGTAAGTGAAGACACAATGCAGTTGTAAAGRGAGAAGGAGGAAAACAAGCTGTCARAATCATCTGCAATACAAATATGTTAAAGTCTGTTGTGAAGATTTTTATTTAGGCGTGTCCTAGGAACAGGTTTTTAATTTTTYTMTYTTTAAAAATKATTTCTAGGCTTAGAAATCTCTAATTCTGATATGAAAAATGGAAGCATGATTTTATAAATGTACAAAGCTAAGTGGAATATTTATATTTCCTGAAGTAACACTGCTGGAAAATGGCTATATAAAGAGTATCCAGCAGTAATGTTTTTTAAGACTTACTTTTTTCCAAGTGCTGTTTTATACAASATGAGAGTAGTGAGCTGGAAGATAGCTATGATCCAGGCTGTTCATCTACCCTTCCAATAAATCATTAAGTATTTACTGCATAACAGTTTATATACACAAAAGCAATTAGTTTTAGTTGTGTGACACCTGAGCAACATATGTCAAAATTAATGGTACATTTTGAGAATAGTGAGTAAAGTTTAAATGCTTTTTAAAGATTTTGTGGCCAAATAACAAGTTTARAAACTTGTATTAAGGATGCAAGTTGGTGTTTATCCTCAGGGCAGATAGAGGTGATCACACTGCCTGACTTCAGGCACTGCATTTATGTGTTTGGCTCCATCCTCTAGGCTTTAACAGTGGTGTGACTGGAAATGTAAAAGTCTCATGCTGGCCTGAGCTCTGCATGTAACTGCTGAGAAGTTTATCTCTGTCTGTAAATGGGAAACCAAGAGAAAGAGGATTCTTAGCCTGTTTTCTTGAATTAAATATGTAAAATACTTTTTCCACCAAAGCTTGGCAGCATGATGGATAAGCTGTGAGTCAAGTGTCATGAAACAGAACATGCTTTCTGACTTGTCTTTTTTATGTGGCGTGACTTTTTATCCTCCTAAACATGTAAATAGCTTTTGAGACTCTGATAAATGCAAAGGTTGCTTTACAGAGAGGCATGGAATTTAAAGTTCCCAGAATCTGTGTGCTTAAATGATTGCAGTAATTCATGATTATCAGAAACACTATTTCAAAAGGTAATCTGAAAACTGTGCAGTACTTTTTTTGTTCTGATATGAGCCTTCTAAGTGTAATATGGTAATACTTCAAAATAAGCTGAAATTAACATCTTTGATCAGGCACCATGTAAATTCTGATGAAAATGTTGGATAATGTTGCTTTGTTGACATATTGAAATCTGCACCTGGATTATTACTGAAGACATGAAGACCAAAATATGCTTCAGTGCTTCAATTGCACTTATTTCCCTCAACAGTAATTAGAGAGATTCAGACTTAAAATAACAAACTAAACTCAAAAGTATTTTACGGCTTTAAGGAGACAGAAGAAAGAGTGGTTTCTAAATATCTGCTTGTCAACACAGACTTGTCAGACAATTTTGTCTTTGAGTTCTTTATCTTTCCATTTAATAGTATTTTGAGGCAGGGGAGAAGAGAGGTTTGTTYTGGAGAATCATTCCTGACAAAAGAAAGCGACAAAGTAAATCTTCTAATCTGTTAGTTAATAGTACCTAATTATTAGTATCTCACCCTTAGCCTCTGTATTCTTGTCTTTAYCTGAATTTTTTGTTCCCATGGCTGATTTGCTCAGGAAAAGTGGAATCTGATTAAACCCCTGTATTTTGGAGAATCTACAGTGAACATGCCTTTATGCTAAGTAAAAGTACTATAATACTGTAAACAGTTATTTCCCCTTTCCTTTAGCGGACTTGAATATCATGCACAGGCGAAATGAAGAGGCATATCATAACCCAGAGGCAAGACTTTATGAAGATAAAAGGGCTTTTGTTGACCTAAGTTTGGCCTCCTCCAGACCTGAGAACTCAGAAGCATCTACAAATAAAATAGCAGGTTTTTAAGAATACTGTGTTACTCTTTTAACTATCCATAGGTCTTAGTGATCAAAATTCCTTAGTTCTTTACCTCTTTCTGGTAGTCCTATGATAGTGCTTTCTACCTGTGAAGTCATTATGGTGCTTCTGTCCCAAATTTCTTCACTGCTGTTCACTGTGTGCTCTTAAAATCTTATCTGTCTTGTCAGTAATGATAACTAAAGCTGTTTTAGGCCTGAAGAGTTAGGATCAGTATGTTAGTTTTCCAGGTGGTATTTTTTAATCAAATCTTTGTACATGTTTCTTATTTTTAAATGACACAGTAAAATACAGCTGTGTAATAGGTGAGAATATGGAATAGAAGGAGGTATATGATGTTAGAAGTTAAGGTGAAATTGGTACAGTAACTAGGTAACAACTTCTAAAAAGTTACAGGTAAATTGGGTAMATATGGAGCCTTGTGTACTGCCTCTAATTTCTAGGGATTTTGATTAGTTTTCGTATTTTAAAACTAAKGCATCTTTATCTTCTTACATTTTGTGAGACATCTAAATGAGAGAGCACCTGTCTCTAGTTTAGGATGGGCAAAGGCCATGATTRGTGATGATCATCTCAACTCAGCTTAGATGCTACTTTTCCTTATCTTGTTTGAATTGTTGCACTTCTTAGTAAAGAATTACATGGTATTTGGGGCATGAGCCTATTTTGCACAGTTGCAATTCAGCATCCTTACCATGGACTTTTGTTCCTTCTGTCCTACCTCTCTCTCTTTATCCCCAACAGATTGTGTATTTAACCATTTAGTAAGAAGTGAAACAGGAAGGCTGATAAAGTAATAATGTAAAACAGCCAAGAGCCCTCTGGTTGCATCACTTACTTTGGGTTCAGGAGGTGGTGCATGTCAGTGATGAGAACCTCGTAGTCTAGCACCTTGAATTTGRTCAGCCATGTAGTAGAGTTGCTTTGTGTATGTTTTGGTGGGTTTGGTTACTTGGATTTTTAGGTTTTTTTGGTATACTGTCCTGTTAAAAGAGGAACCTGCAGGATAGTGGCTGGTCCACAGCAAGTGTTTTCCTTGACATTTTACATAGTAACATGTCTGTCTTGTACCCATGCCTTCTAAATGGCTTATAAGATTTATTCTCTTTTTTTAATATGGAAGTAACATCATCATGAAAGAGCCATGTGTAAATTTAGTTATATTTTGGAAGGATTCAAGCACTGCTTCCATGTAAGGAAAAATAATCTCAAAGTGTCCTCCTTGGTATGCAAATACACGTTCCTAAGGCTAGGCTGTAGCAGTAAACATGTGCATTCCTATGGGAATTCCTTAATGTGTTATTTATGCTTTCATCTGACTTGGGGTGACTCACCATATAGGAAATGTAATGTTCATCTCAGCTCAGTGGTGCTATTGCTCTYRTACRTCTTTGAGGCACTGTCCTTCAGAGCAGACRTGATACAAGTGAAGAATATGCTGCATGAGCTGGAAAGTTAACACAACTTACTCTRCTTTTCCTTTTCTTCCTTTCTTTCTCCTCTGCTTCTTGTAGGGATTCTGTTCTGCAGAACCTGTTCTGTGTGGTATCTGAATTAATCCTCCTACCTAGAGCTYTGGGCACTGTATGGTTATGTCATGGTTGTAACTCAGGGCTAAAGGAGACCTGACACTTCAAACTTTATAGTACAGCAAACACTTTATACTGGCAGAATTCAGATTKCTTACTACTTAGAATTTTATTTGCCAGTCTGGAGCTTTGCTTTTTTTGTAGCATCCTTTGCTAATTTGCTCTGTTTTTAAAGAGTGAATAAACCTGAGGAACAGAACTGTGTGTTTCAAGTCACAGGAATAGCAAGCAGTAAAGTTATGAGGTGTAAAATAYTTGCTATTCTAATTAATTTCCAGGTCATGTTCTTAGATACTRAGCTGCAGATTGAACAGTAGAATGRGTGACTTTAGTAGGTGTTATTTTGTAGAAATGCAGCTCACTTGGATGGTATTAAAACCTGGCAATTATTCCAGGCAGAAAATACAAGGAATTTCAAGCCCAGCTATAGCCTTGAGTTACGGCTGTCATAAGCTTTCTTTTGAAACAAGTGTCTCAGATTCCCCCTTCCTCACTCTGGCTTGCTGTTTTAAGTTTTGTTTGTTTTTAACTGTAACCTTTCCCCTCCCTCAGGTATCACATTTGCACAGGCYTCTCCTTTTGCTCGAGGGAATGTGTTTGGTGAACCTCCATCTCCAGAGCAGCGTAAGCGACAGGAATCCTACAAGAACTTCCTGCGTCTGCAGGTGARTGCTCCTGCCAGATATTGCTGGTGAAAGAGATTGTAAAGAGTGGGTTTATACTCAGAGTAAATCAGCACWGCCCACTGAAGACCTTACTTGTGCTATCACAGCCAGTTCTGTATACAAGAGGTCTACTAAAAGCTGCATACTGTAGAGTTTCTTGGATTTTGGCTTACATCAYAGCATTATTTAGACAAGCATTTCTGAATAGTTGGCTTCTTTAATCTAGGCTCTATTTTTTTTTTCTTGAAGTACAGTTCTCTAAATACAGTACTGAGTTCTGAATCTCTGCATACAGTACAGGTTTGCATACATAAATGACAGAAACCAAGATGTTTGCCCTTGGAGGTCTACGTGATAAAAAAGCATGTTCATCAAAATGAAATGGTGATCAGTCATAGTGTAGTTATTTATTAATGGGTATATAAAACGTGATTGTTCTTCAACTAGCTTATGTCTTCTGTCCATAATACTTCACATTTAATCTTATGCTGCAAGAATTAAATATCAGTGTAATTAAATACCATTATCMAGGAAATAATAGATAATTTAAGAGACTGCTAAAGTCATACAGTAGTTTGATGTGGATCTCTTGAAAAGAAAAGATCAAGGTTTTTTTTTCCCAGCATAGGACTGCCAAATAGACWGAAGGATTGGCAGATCTTTTGCTTCAGTAAGTCAGCACTTTGTCTGTTTGCATTGCAGTTGTGGAATGCAAAAAGACAATTGCCATTATCTTTTCCCATCTTCCATTATTTAATCAGTGAATAAAAGTGTTACTCCAGCACATCTTGACTAGAGCAAATGTTAGGAAATAATCTGGTTTTATTAGTAGTGTTTATAAGTAGTTTTCCTGAAGGGRGTGGCTCCAATGGCCACAAAGAAATAGTAAAATGGAATCTCAATTTAGGGAAATCTGAAGCTGAAATATAGGACAGGTTTTAGGATTCTTTTGGTTGCACCATATAGCTTTTGATTTTGCAAGTAGGTACTGCAAAAAACATGGTGGTAAAAGTTGTTAATCAGATTGTTACTGACAGTTGAATGCTTCTTTGTTTTATTTTTAAGATTGAAGAGAAGAGACGTAGAGAAGAAGCAGAGCGAGAAAGACTTAGAATAGAAGAAGAAAAAGAGGAAAAACGACTCGCAGAGCAGAGGATGAGAATTCAAAAAGCATATGAGGAGGAACTAGAGGAGAGAAGGAGGAAAGATGAGGAGGTTAGTATTATGATACTTTGACTTCTTTCCATCCTAAACTAACCCTCTGTAATATTTGTTGTCTAGAAGGTAAGCTGAGAAGTGTCMTGTGAATTGGTCTTTGCTTTTAAATTGGTCTGTATTAGGCAGAGGAGATGTGGAAGATTGTCAGCATTAATTAGTACCTTCTTCTCACTCTTTATGGTAGACTACAAACTTGAAGCTCTGTTAATTCTTACAAGACAAGACTTGTAGTTTTATAACTGACAGTGGTGCWCTCCTTTCTAAAAGAAATTGGTGGTGAGGCTGATAAAAAGCTTTATCAAATTGGCGAATTATAAAAGTATCATCCCAGTTTTTTTCTTAAATCTAGCTCTCATGGAATTATTTAAAAAATTTYGCAATGCAGGAATATTTTGTAAAGACATTTTTGAATTGGCAAGGAAATATCTTTGATATAAAAATACTGCYTATTACTTTTCATGGAGGTAAATTTAAACCTAAATCAGTACCCATGGATTTAATTCATACCCCAAATTTTTATTTCTTAGGTTTGCATTTCTARTAAATTTGCATTATTTAGAATATAATAAATAATTATAGGAAGAGGACACAAGGCCATCAAGGAGTCTTTCAGTGCCCTGTGGGATTATGAAAGATAAGATTGGGATGTAGGACTTGAAAATTTCTAAGACAGAATGTTTATCTTACATTCTAAATTCTCCTTCCCTGGTATGAGCAAATGAGTTGGATGAGCCTTGTCTTCTGGATGCTAGAGCTGGTCTAGCAGAGAGAAGGGAGCTAACTGCTGTCATTGCTATTGCAGTCACACAACGAAAAGTGAGACCAGATTATAATTTCTCTGTGGTCTTGTGATAGTGTGGTGCATGTCTGCAGTGTGTTTTAATTGAATCTGAATTTTTGGAAATGACTTCTACACTTCAGCCTTAGCTGATGGCAAATCTGGGGTCACACACTGGTGTTTATAGAAGTTGTTAAGCATTCTGTTTAATGATGTTAGCAAARCCAGGGCTGCTGATATTTGCATGAGATAATATTTATTTCAAATTGGATATTTGAAGTCAGGCTAATGAAATATGCTTTTTTATTTCATACTCCTCACTTTGATGCGTTATTCGAAGAGAGAGAAAACAAAACTTTAGTAATTTACTCTTTTTAATGTATTAACKATGTTACAGCGAAGATTGAAAAATAAAGAAATAATTCAATTAGAAGAAGAGAGGAAAAAAGAGGCAGAAAAGAAAGCAAAAGAAAAAGAAGAAAAGCAAGAGGAACAACTTAGACAATATTTGGAGAAAGAAAAGGTGGAAGAAGAAAAGAAGATGGTATGTTTAAGTGACTTTCTAAGACAACTTTTAAAAATAACTGGATTTTAAGGAAATCACATGWTTTCCTAAGACTTCTACCTTCAGTGTTGTTCCCCTCTCAGTTTATCAAACTGCAGTATACTTAATGYACAGAGAACAGCTGATGGAAAAATCAGACATACTGCAGTAGAAACTTAYCTTGTTGATCAAATTTGCATTACAAAATACTAAAAGCACAATTAATAATCGGTGCTCAATAGTTGATTTTATATCTGCTGTCAAATACTGTGACCTGCATTTGCTGAGGTGTAAATATAAATAAAATTGTTTATTAGAGGACTGGTAGRCCTGTTCATCTTGAACAATGGTGTTTTTGGAAATTTAGTTATTTTCCTTTAACCTGGATGATGTAAGAAATCCATCACRTAGAATTCTGATGGACAAAGTAAATCATAAAACTCTTGCTCTTACAAAATTTGTACTAAATTTCTGTCATTTCTCTAAAATGGACAGATATAAAGGAAGTGTCTAGAGGRAAAAAGGTATGTAACTGAAATTCAAATTAAGAAAAAAAAACCCCACCACTATACAGCATAGAAAAATGTATTAAAATTTCTACACGTAGAAGACAAAAATCACAGGAAATAACTTTTGCAGTTGTTTTATGCACTTAGGAATTTTTTTTCTGTCAAACACTAACAAAACCTTCCCTATCCAGAATAACACTTTATTCAAAACCTCTAGGAATGTAGTTTCAGTCTTGGTTTCCTCCCTGCAGCTGTCACGACCACCTTCACCTGTCATTCCTGCTCTCCAGAACAAATCAGGAAGGAAAGAAGAAAGGATTCCCTCTGCTGAGAGCCGTCTCTCTTACTGTGCACAGGTGTGATTGTTACAGCAACTTCTCTGGTTTATTGCAGACAGTACAGTGTAGGAAATCATGCCAGATTTTTAAAGTTTGCCAGTTGTTACTGGAATGCCATGGATAAYGAGACAGTCTTTACATCAATCAGTCTTGTAGCTCTGAAGTTTAAGGTTAAATTTTATTTCAAGTATTGAAGAATTTCTTTTTGGCTGTGTGTTAATTTTTTTTTGCATGTGCATTTTCTGTAGGAATGAGTAGCTCATTTTGGAGAGGACATACAGTATCCAGATCCTTCCCAGGGATCTGATGGTCTCAAGATCTAGGATATGAAAATTTGCATATAATCTAGCAGCTCATAGTTTTCACTCACAGAAGAACTTAGCTCAGGCATGAACTTTAATGTTGATTTGTAGTTACTGACATTTTTGTCTAATCTTTATGTTATTGAAAGTACAAGAAGATTATTACTCCTCATATGCTTTGCTTTCTTCTCTGCATCACAGAGGAGTTACAGCAGTGGTTCTGAGACCTCTCATTTCTTTTACTTGATAATCTTCTCTTGGGCTTTTTTGGCTTTTAAAATAAACTTCTCCTAGAAGAGAGTAGGTTAATAATTGTTTATGATATTTGAATCTCAGGCTACACTTCCGTCTTTTTATTGAAAAAGTGTTTGTTTKTTTGTTTATGAGTTTTTACCAACTCTTTGTCTGAACTGGGCTAAATACTTCATGGTGCAGGTTCAGAGAATATTTTATGTCACAATTTAAACCACTGCTTTCCCTAAATTTCCTAAATGTGAAGAATGCTCTGGAGGTAGGCCAGTTTATTTCCTTAGCAGTACTTGGAATAGATTTGTTTAGAACTCTGAGTAGACCATTATAGGTATTGTCATAGTAATTTGGATGATACATTTAAAGATCAGATTTAAAAAACCTTAGGCATTCACAACCTGTAAGGTTACTGCTCTGCCTTCCAACTGTTAATGTAAATTAGATGTAAAAYAAGGAAATAAAATGTACTGCAATTTGTTCCTTTCACAAATTACATTTCATATTGCTGATGATCACTAGGATSCTGCACAGCCAAGAGCTCCTTCTCCACCTGTCCCTGCCAGAAGAAATCAGCTGCGCTCATTAGGTGAGTGTTTGTCTTCATTGCAAGCTCCCTTTTTATTACAACAAAACTGTTCTCATTACAGTTCCTTTTCTTGCCTGCAACAGAACAGTCCTTTAAGGTTGGCTTTTCTGTCTGGGTGTTTTCTCTCTCTGAGTACTCTCAATGTATTAGGGTGTTATGTCTGAAGTTATAAGACAAAATAAAAATGCATTTATTATGTCACCATAAGGCAATATATGTTTGTAAAAACTCTGATAATGGAATTGTTTGCATGGGAAGTGCTGGATCTCGTGGAACAGTGGTGCCACTGTGACCAGAATATGGCAAAATGGGAAAGTTTTGGATTGTCTGAGTAAGGGATTAGACCAACGGAGTGTAGAGCATTGCAGTTCTAGCTCTTAAATTCTACCTACYTTTGTTAGTCTGCCTAATCCTCTCCTCATTCCTCTTAGCTTTCASTGGTGGTTATAAAACTCAAATGTGCTGGAAGGATCTCCTTTGCRTTTTTAATATTAATTATCTTGGCAATATATGGGTGGAAAGCAGTAATTTTTCTGCTGATAGCTTTTTTACAAGTATATAAGAAACAACACATGAAATGCAGCAGTAAGTGATGTCCTACAAATGCTAGCTGCAGCAGAAAGTACCTGAGGACATTCCAGGGAATTGTGGATTATCCACTAAATGGAAGGCAGAGTGGTTCTTAGTGTAGCCATTGGAAATTGATTGACTCAGACTTTCTGTCAGGAGAAAAATAAAGACATATGAATTGAGTCTTGTGGTTGAGGATTTAAACTAGTAAGACTTGCTTGCCTGCTAAGTTCTGGACACTGAAGTCTAAAAGTCAGTAAAATACCAAACTATATTATTTGGAAAAATGAGGAATTTCTGAAACAGGTTTAACCTGTGGAGGAGGAATGCTCTCCCAACCACAAAAAAAACAACRTAGACCCAAAGTAGGTCTGAAAAGTCAACATAAGCATGTACTAAAAATTGGATTTAGAACTCTTGACCACTTAAGAGAATCTGCACCAAACAGACAGATATCTCACTTTTGAGACAGGAAAAAGAAAGCTGTTGAGTGCTTGCACATACCACTGCAGCTCCTGTTATCTGAGGACTGTGTAGGCCTGCATGTTTCAAATTAAGGCTATTTACTGGCAGCACCCACTTGTATTCCATAGCTTTTCCTTTTTTAAATATAGTGAAACATTTCCAGTGACATTTGTATGTTTTCTGCTGTTCAGGGGTTCTGGTCCTTGKGCTGTCTCAAAATAAACTCTGATCTAACTTCTAGTGTATGGAATGTTGCAATTCTCATGTTTGTACTATTTTTGTTTTAGTTAACATTTCATTAYATCTGCTTATTCCCATTATTTTTTAATTATGTTTATAAGTAAAAAAAAGGAGGCAAAGTTGCTCTGACACTCTTTATTTTTAAATTGTTTGTTCTGAATTCCAGAGGAAAGGAAGAATGTGATCAATGAATTATCAGAGATGAGGAAACARCTTCGTAGTGAAGAGAGGCGACTGCAGGAACAGTTGCTAAATGTGGCCASTCATGATAATGTACCAATTGCACGGTAAGAATGCAATCTTCTGTTTTAAAAGCTGGATTTTTCACAGGAAATTAGAGTTACTGTGTATTATTAGCTAGTATTAGTTGGCCAATATACATGAGTGGAATGAAAATACAAAGGTAGGATTCATATATAATTTTTTTGCTACTGTGTTTGGGTTTTCTCCAAGACTCTTGCTAAAATTTATTGTAAGAATGCCTGTACTGCTGAKATAGGAAGTTCCAGTGCTCTGTCTTGAAGAGTAGTCTAAAACAGATGTCTAAGGCAGAATTTTATCTCATTACTTTYCTTTCCTAGGGCATAATTTGTGCCTGTAAACTGCAGTACTACTGCTGCTGAATATGCTTATGAATACTGTACTCTTGTGGAAGTACTTTCTTTCTTACTGAAAAATCATATTCCCTTTATTTAATAAATTTGGTTTGCTTCCAGAATGTATTAGTTAATCATACCAATTAGCAGGAAAAGACATCTAATTGCCAGCCTTAGTTCCACTCTGTATAGCACGAGGGGTTTTTTTATTTTAAGTAGGTTACCTCTTTTTATAACACAATATGCAGTGTCATTGCTTTCAAATTTATTTTCCTGCTTTGATAGCTTTATTTAAAGATAAAAGATCTGAACRTTATCAGTATTATATTCCCATCCMACTCATTAATAAACTGGTGTTRAATTGCTTTCTGCTGGTTTTACAAGCCTTTCAAGCAGGAGGAGAGAGAAGAATCCAAGGGACATWTTTGAGATGGCCAGGCTCCGTCTGCAGGCTCCAGCTCGGCGCCCTTCCTTCAAGGAGCCACAAGAACCTGTCAATATACAGAATATCTGGGAGTTTAATGAACTTAAATACAAAGGCAGGTAGATCTTCTTGTTACTGATGAAGARGGGTAGGGAAACATCTGTCCTTCTCCTCCATCTTCCATTCCATGCAGGATTTAAAGACAACAATAAAAATCAGGCTCTTCATGAGCTACTGCCCACGCAGGGCACTTTGTGGGCAGTATTTTGTTTGTGTGTGTGTGTATCTCTCTCTGTGGGGCTGTTCCAGCAATTCCATGGAATTCTGGAAGCATTCCATTCCATGGAAGCCTCAACAATGCTGTCATCAGTCAGAGCACTGACCTATCTTCTAGTCCCTGCTGCTTAAACTTCTTGTGCACTTGATGTTGTGGTGTTACTGAAAATAGACTGAATTGGGCTTTTTTACCAACCAATAAATTATGTTTCTGTGTAACTTTCTGTTTATTCTTTACCAGAAAACATATTTTTATGTAGTAAAATTGTAAAATCATTGCTAAGTTGCTCATTCTCTTGGCCATTGACACCATTAATTTTAATGGTTTTTTTACAATTTAGATATTTCTTTAAAAATGCTTTTCAGAAATGTTAATTTAGGGGGAAAAAGTAAATTTCATGTCTTTGCTCTAGATCCTGAAACACGTATGGGCTTGAGGCACATGTATCCTGATCCTCCAAAAGATGACCAGACTCTAGAGATCCAACAGCAGGCACTGTTGAGGGAGCAGCAGAGGAAGCTTGACAGAATGAGAATGAGGAGAGAAACAGAAGGTAAGGAATKAATGCTCTGAGATAAACAAAAATCTTTGGAATTATGTGTTTTGTGTTTGATAAAAATTAAACCCCACTTGCAGTAGTTCTTTCAAGTGCTCTGTCAGCACTGCAGTGTGAAACAGTAAAACACCAGAACACTGAAAGTCTGTTCTAATGTAAGCATAAAAAGATTGAGTGTTTGAGGGAGCTTTTGTGGTTCTGTACTTAGTTTTTGGGGGTTTTTAATTACTTATGACTCTTTCTCTTTGGTTCTCTGAAAGTAATTTAACTAGTGCCTCATACTTCAAAAACTGTAAGGGAAAAGTAGTTTTGTTACTGTTTCTTGGAGAAAACTACAGAACAGTGAAACTCTTCTGCTAAACTGTGAGAAAAGTGTTAGCAGGTAAGTTCCATGGAGCAATTCTTGAGTTCTCATGGAGGAAGTAGGATGGCTTTGAACTGTGAATTGATTAAAATACAGCCACTGTATTTTCACCTGAGATTCCTTTTAGTGGATGAAATTTCTTTTATTTCCATTATCTTGGGTTGATACATTTTAAAGTTTCAGAAACCTGTATTTGTAAAAAGCTTTTGCTTTAGAAGCCACATGTGAGGTATTGTAACTACTTGGAGGTTCTGGAAGGAAAATGYTGCTTGTCTCAGTAAATAGAGATGATCCTAGGAGACTAAACATTAACAGCCTACCATGGAAAATATTTTGGCTGCACATTGCTGAAGTAGTGAAAAGTAAATTTATTATCCCTTTTTTTGCATGCTACAGTTAATTCCAAATGTAAGGTGCATTCAGGTATCTTTTACAAACAGTCATGAAAGAGCAGTATTTCCAGTTGTTTTAGAGGATATTTAAAATTATAATAAGAGTTGCTTAAACCTATACAAATKAACTCAGTTTTGAGTGCAAGATACAGATTTCTTGGAAGAGTGTTTGCCTCTGTAATTCAGACTGGCCTAACTAAATTTTTGAAGAGAAAGTCMCTTTATTTCTGTGGTGGCTTAACCTTTGCTAACAGCCAGACTCCCAGGTGGCTGCTCTCCTGCTTATGTCCCCTCACTCCTCCTACCCTACCAAGATGTGAAGGGTGACAGCTGTGTTTTGTTCAGTATCCTGTTGAGTGTTAAATATTCCTGTTCTATCTTGGGCAGATGAGCTGATGTTCAAGCAATGTGTGCCATAGTGCTTATGGATAATAGAACATCACACTTGCAAATAAGCACATCTGTATCACATTCTGTGKTAATTATATGGTTGTGAGTATCCTTTAGTGTCTAATTGGAATGTATAGGCTTGACTTCAGTCTTCCTATTCATGAGATTGACTGTAATGCTGAAAGATAATTCATTGGCTTCAGCTGACATCTCTCTGGGGCTTGGTTCTGGTTTTCCACCAATAGGATATTCCTTAATAGACCAGTCTGAGGAAGCTTTCATTTAATGTTTTCTGCGGAGAAACTTCCACTAGCTAGAAAGCAAATTTGCCTTTTCCATTCTTTCAAGCACATGCAGTCATTTAGACTTCTGCTAATGGATAATGTCAGCTTCCATGATGACATCCAAGGAAAGGCCTCATCAGGTTAGCTGAGATGAGTTGATAGACAGGTAGCTAGTAGTAGTATTTTTATTTAGTWGTATTTTCTACTGATGCTTCTAGAGAATCCTTAAACAGCTTTTTTTCTCTCCTACTGCTTTACAACATCATTTAACTTTATAGTCTGTCACTGAGTACTGAGCAAGAGAATTAGTTGCCATCCCTCTGTTTCCAGTTTATTTTCCTCAGAGACAAGTTCATTATCTTTCTCTGGCTGAAAATACATGAGTGGTTTTATTGTCTGATTCAAGGCAGAAAGAAAGATGAGTTAAAGCAGTATGCACTTTTATACTGTGGGTGAAATGGGCTGTTGTGGCAAGGGCATACCTTTTTCCCCACACTRTGTGTAAGTGTTCTTTGCCTTACATGCTTTTTATACAGTTTTCCCTCAGACATACTTATTTTTCTCTTTATGTGAAAGAGGATTATGTTGACTGTTAATGAAACGATAAACTGAGAAATCAGTGTTTTAAATACCACAAGTTTTCAAATGCTAGCTGTGCCCCTGTAAATGAGGCAGTCTTTTGCAGATTTCTGGGTGCTGATTATTCTGGGGGATGTGAGGGAAAGCCCCAGGAGCAGGTTTGATGTTGCTGTGCTGGAGCACTGTATCAGGAATGGGCTGGAGTCAGGCCAGGAGGACTGACATCCCCTGTGCTCTGCTGCTGGACAGAAGGTCAGCTAACACTGAGTAAGGTGTTGTTTCTTGCATTTCTGCCTCAAAAATAAACTATTTAAAGAATTTATTTGAAAACTTGCACTAAATAAGAAAAGTAACTTCAGTTCTGCTCCTTTGCATTTCCAGCATGCATTGGGTCATTATTAGTTGAACTTTCAGGATGGTTCTCTGTGCTCTCCAGACCTGAGGTTTTCTTCCCTAGATAAAAGCATACATATTCTTACCACTTTCCCCTGTGAAACAGTCTCTGTCTGATTCAACTTCTCTTTGAAAGCTGGAATGGTGGTGTGCTCGGCATGTTGAATGTGCATTTACTCTTGGGGTTTTCTGCAGTCCCTGCTGTGGTTGTTATTCCCTGCCAGGAGCCAAAAAACAGATTGGAAATCATACATGACAGATTTGTGTTTGATTTCTCTGATTCTACTTAAATTTACATGAGGAAACTGGAATAATCTTTGCATTGAAATGTTTTAAAAACTCATTGGTTCAGCACAATTTATGTATATTTAAAGATGTAATGTATACTGGTCTTCATTTTTGCAATAATAAGCTGATTAAATATGTTTTCTTATTAACTATTTTTATGTCAACCCTGTCGTGTTGTCTCTTGTCTATGTAGCTTTTGATGACCAAGATGATTCTGCTTTGGACAGCTACCCACAAAGCATGGGCCTGGTAAGAATAATTTTTTTTTTACGGTATTACTTTTTTAAGTGTTAGAAATATTGTGTCTTTCACTGATCTGGAGAAAGGAGTGACACTTAATCAGACAGCAAACTAATTAATTTCTTTTTCTGGTCCACACAAATGACAGCTTCTTTCAGCTTGACATACAAGTTGCTTATCTTTGCATATAGAGATGGCCTGATTCTTTAACTCTCTTCATTTTATATTCATTGGTACTTATTTTATATTCATATGATGTTAGATTGCTGCTGGGGGGTGAGAATTAGTAGAAAAAGCCAAGCCAGAAGCAGTTGCTCTGAATTAGGGTGGTTTAAGTGATGCTCTTGGCACTCAAGAATTGGATCTCTTCTCAGATGGAAGGTTTATTTTCTGATTTGGTGAAAAGAGCAAAATAAAGTGCTATCAAATTAGAATCCTGCACTAACCCAAAACACTGAATAACAGAGTTCAGTTGTATTTCATGGCAATGTGAGACAATGAAAAACAGGAGAGTGTGCAACAGCAAAGACATTAACCTTGAGGATAATGCTGTAACTAAATGCAGAAATGAAGCAGTTTTTATTTGAGAAAATAATCACATTAATGCACTTTATAGTTGTAATTTAATGCCTGAAATTATCATTCAGAGCAATGCTTTACAGTAAAAGATTTGTTTTCTCTTGTTCTGTTTCCTCTGATAGTTTCTACTGCTTTGACTTTAGAGTGGTTTTCAACATTAATTATTCCTCAGTAGGATTTCTGTAACAAATGGTTGCAACTGTGAAGTGAACTATGAGTATTGGTCTTAGTGCTTGATATTATGATAGAGAAATTCGTTATTTTAATGCTTTAATGTCAAAGATTTTATGTGATGGGATAAGTTAAACATAAGGAATAATTCTTCATTTGATCAGTACTTCATACAAACCTGAAGTGCAAAGCTCACCTTGAGCACTGACTGTTCTGAACCTCATGCAGAGTGACAAAGATCAATTTTTTGATGGAAATGTCTGTGTCCCACAAATTGCCACAACAGTTGCCATGTGTAGGCAATTTCAGCAAATGGGATTTATAAAGAAAAATAAAAAAAAAAMAAATCCCAATGCTTAAAGAGAATGAGTTCTTTTAAAATGTGTTGGGTTTTTAGAACCACAAAGTCAGGGATAGTAGAATATTAACACTGTAGAGCTGCTCTTTGCTTTAGCAGAAGTTTGGCAATTAATTCACATTAAGCATCATTTGGCCCCAGAAATGTATTGCAGCCTCTGAATTTCCATTTCTTCTGTTTCACTTTTGCAGTTCAGGAATGAATCTGATGAATTCCAGAAAAATTTACTGTTGGAATCAGACAGTGCTTTTATTGGTGAGTTTGCACCTCCCCTTGACCACGTTGTGAGTGTAAAGACATGTGGTTTAGTCTGAGGCAGTGTCTCTATAAAATGATTATTATTGCTTTAGAAATTGCAGTGGTTGCTAGGAAGTTATCCCTCCAAATGAAAATGCAGAGATTKATGAAATTTTACTGCAGTAAATTGGTGTAGATGACACCTAAATTTAATGATGCTGCTCAGTTGCCCTTTATCACCTTATCATCTCTTAATGAGAAAGCATCTTTGTCTGCTCTTTGTGCTTTGTCTGGGAGGTTAATCTTGTCAAGGGGCTTTTTTTGACATCTTCCCAGCTTTGGATAAGGAAAAGCTAATACTTATTCAGGAAAKGTCTTACAATGGTAGCATAGGCAATGCTTTTCTATTGTTCTCCTGCAAATAATATAATTTATTGTCAATCATGGCTTGCAATTGCTATCTGTCCACAATGAAATACAAAAGTCTTAGACAGTCAGCAATTCTTTTCATGGTTATTCTTTTGATTTACAAGTATGCTTGATTTTAAGTATGATTATATGGGTATAAAATAGCAATTCATTCTAAATKAGTCACTTCTCTGCTGTTCACATATTATTTCATTTCACTTGCAACATCATACTTACAGACATTGTCACTTATTCATCATCTGAAGCAGAAGATTTTTAGCTTTCTAAAGATTTTTGTATAGACTGCCTCATGTAATGTCTCTCTATTCAACCTTTATATGCATGGGTGTAAAAGTGCTGTTTAATTTCCAGTTACTAGAAATAACAAGGCTAGAAAAACCCAACCAGCTCAGGCCTTTACRTATTATTTTCCATTAGCAGGCATTTCAGTATCTTGAAATTTCTCTCAGTCATCTRTGGGAAATCATCTTGCAAGCTTTTTATTCTTTGCTGTAGGGAAGATGCAGTAGAGTCCTGCAGGTACTTTTTAATGAAACAGTGTTTCTGTAAACTGATGATTATTATCTCTGGCTTTGGTTAAAAGCAGAGTTTTTCATCTGCAGTGTATTCAAGCCTGTTCTGTTAATGTGCAAGTCCTGGAGTCCAGGGTAGAACCTGGCACTGGGGAGAGCACAGGGTGGGACTTTCAGCCTTGTTCTGTGCCTTTGGCTCTCTCTGCAGTCTGCACAGCCTCCCTTTTCAGTGGTTATGGTATATTGGCACAGCTCAGTGGTGAGGGGATGCCTCAGGAGAGCCCATCAGTCCAGGCTGGGGCCAAATGTCCCATCTCAGCCAGGACAGGCTCCTGGAGAGGAGCACAAGATGCRGGGCAGACCTGCAGGGYTCTTCCAGCTTCCAGTGGCCTTTAGCTGATGGCACTTCATAAGTCTGGCTAAGCTGGGCCTTTCACAGGCTGTCTTTCACAAACTGGAATTGGCATTTCTGAATCCCTGTTCACCCTCAGCAGTGTGTGYGGATAAATATCCAACCTGTTCCTCCTCTCATCTGCTCTGAGGCTGCYCCCTCTGTCATGGGCTCTTGGTTATTCACCACTTCCATAAGGTTCATCATATTCATAGTCCTCCCACCCTTTCCCTTCTTACCATCCAGCTGGTACTTGCAGTTTAGTGAGGTGTTGGAGTTCACCTGTTACTTATTCCTCCCCACCCCCTTTTTGCCCTTTTTCCCCCCAGATCATTTATGACTCATGAAAACCATATTTTTCAAAAGTGAGCTGTATGCATTAACTAAAAATGTGTTATCCTTTGCATTATATTTGTAATATAAATAACAAAGGGTTTTGTAAATAGTTCCTAACATTCTGGATATGAATCTGGTGACTTCCATCCCTGAAATGAAAAATTAAAACTGTCATTCTTTGTGGGCTGTATCACAATGTGAGTTGTGCTCTCACATTGTCCAAGGATCTTTTGTGAAACACAGGGAGTGTATTTTAAGTGTTTGCCATTTCCYAAGAAGAGTGTAACACTACCCTCTGTTTTGGTTGAGGTTCTTTTGACATGGGTTTAAAATCCTACTCAATTTTGACATCTGTTATGTCAGCATTACATATGAGTTTGTCTCCTAAGGCTCAGAAATTTGAGGCAGTTAGAAATAAAGTGGTTTATTGTCTCTTTTTTCCTTTTTTTTTTTTGCCTCACTGGAAAAACCCTGAAATCCATTAGTGTTAATGTAGTGATTTAAAAGCATCTCTCTGCTGCAGAATCTGAATGATAGATGCTTACAGGAACAGGTAGCATCTGATACTGATGATACACTAATGGTACAAATAAATTCTTAAGCTTGTCCTTTGTTGTGACAAATTCAAATTGTTAAKCCATTTTTTATATTCCACATAATAGCATTATTTTGAATATAGTGAAGTTCAGCTGGAATTCTGACACATAAATTGTTAGCCTTACACYATTTCAAAATTATGCTTTGATTTTTTTTACTTGAGACATTTGTGATAAGAGCATGAGTACCTTTGGTGAAACTGGGGAAGAGAAAAGATGGGAGGAGAATAAAAAATTTATTTTTAGGGAAAAAAACACCCAACTGACAGTATAAAAGAAGAAAAATATCTTTGTTTTTCTGAACTTGTTTTGATTTATTTTTCAAGCATAAGTATTTCAATTTTCAACCAAAAGAACTGTTAAATTGTTTAATTTTTMTGTTYAGAATTTACACACATTTAGYTTTTAATTTTTTTTTCACTTTATGTGAGATACTGGACTAACCAACTTTCCAAAACATTGCTTTGTTGTCACAAGGAGTAGTTGGTGGTAGTGGATTCTGTAGGGATTTTGTTGAGCAGAGTCCTTCCYTTCCTGGGAGGCTCTGTTCCTGAAGATGCCAGAGGGATTGCAAACAGAGCCCACTGTCTGCACCAAGCAGCAGCAAAGCCATCAACCAGCCCCAGGGGTTGCTGGTCCTGGAGGAAAGAACAAAAGTACCTGTTTGAAACAGTTTGTGTTTGAAAGAGCTTCCAGAGTCAGCAAAAGAAGGGTAATTAGACAAGTGTGAAGCTGAGACATGAACAAGGGTTCATGTATATTGTAAAACTAGATTAAACTCCCCGCAATGTGATACAAGTGTGATCAAAAAGTGTAGTTATTTACTCCTATAGTAAGAGAGATGGCAGAGATATGACCAAGGATGTGTGATTAAAGCATAGATTTTGTGTTATCRTATTCCATGTGACACTGTCAGTCCATGTAATGCTATTATATATTCCAAATAACATGTCACATTATTGTTATATATTATGTATATTCCATATAACATATTTACAAACATAATTTGTTACATGATTGTATCTTTTTATGAYTGATTTTCCAAGTGTTCTCTCTTTCAAGCAGAGGTGCTGTGCTCATTTGAGTACTCATTTCCTTTAAAGGTCTTGGTATAAACAAGATTTGTAATGAATACATTCCTGTGATGGAGTCAAGTGCAATATATTGGCTTGTTTCAAAACATAAACAGGTTGTAGCACTCTCTGGTATTTTGATTTCTCTGAAAATTATTTCACCTGTTTTTCCAGGTGCTAATGGGGAAACATTTTCTGCCTTAGAAGAAGTGAATTTATTACCACAGCATCCACTTTCTGCAAGGGAGAGGAGACGACTGAAGCAGAGAGCTTTGGAGAGTGCTGTGCAYGTAAGAACTGGCAGCTGTGGTGTCAGACAGCTCCTGTGCTTCCACASTGACTCCATGCTGTGGCTCCTGAGGGAGCACACCTGTAGCTCTTTGCCCTTTCAAAAAGGATGCTGTCTAACTGAAGGATTTGTGCATTTCTGGGTTCCCTGCAGGAGGAAGTTGGCCCAGGGCAGACACCATTGCTGCAGCCTGACAGGCTCTCTCTGCACTCCAGCTCCAGCCTGGAYGCTGATCAGCTGAAAGGCAGGAACGAGGAACGACTGCACAGACTGASTGAGCTCCAGCAGAAATCTCCCTCCTTGGGTATGCTCCTCTGGCAGACATGATGTAGTGAACACKWWGGCATTACAATAATTTAAGGAACARACAATAATAGGCTTCATGTAGCAGAACAGTGAGCAACCTGATCAAACACAGGAGTTATTTCTAGAGCTCTGTAGCTGGTACCAGGGCTTCCCCAGCACACCTCAACACAACTTCACACTAAGTTTAGAGGAGGACAGTAGGATAAGATTCTCATATTGCTGTCTGATCAGCCACTCCCACTTGTCCTGTGAGCACCACTGCAGTGGGGCAGCAGGATGGGGATGTGCAGCTGCACAGCTGAAATGGGAGGAAATAAAACCTCCAAGTGATGAATGATGATGAAGTGCCTGTGTGAGTTTATTGGCATTCCTGGGAGTCACATGTCTGTGGTCTAACCAGCATGAAGATATGCCAGGGAATTGWGTATGATGAAGTACTTCAGTTTCTAGTTAATTTGATTTTCTAGTGGTTTGGTACTATTAATGATCATTCAGTATTTGAGTATGTGAGTACTTGATACTGATACTCTTTCACTGCACACACACTTGAATTCATTCCATGTTTCTTACATCAGGTGCTGGGAGTTRTCTTGGAGCATCTCCAAATGCTCGCTGCCCTGATCTAGATCCCTTTTGTGTATGAAGTACCAATCATGGCAACCATTAATGGCTTTAATTTCTCACATGGATTGTGACCCAGTTCATACTCTCTGTGCTAGTGATTCTTTCATACAAGTCTGAAATCTCCCCTTTTTTTGGAGGTAGTTGCTATGTTCTCTAGGCAATTACAGTATCAGTATCCTTTTTATAAACTTAATGAGAGTACAGATGCTGGCAGTATTTTTGATTCTGTTGCTATGGGTACTCTTACAAGCACTTCATCCTTTTTTTTCTGTTTTAACCATCTCACTGTGGTTTTAAGTCATCAAAAAATAAACCCTATTCATACTAATTTTCTTCTATAATCTAAATAAACTCTTTACTAATTTTGCTCCACCCAGATATATATTTGCTATGTGAACTACTTTTGCTTCCATATCGTTGTTGTGTTTCACCTCTTGTATAATTTCACCTCATAGGGTATGCACTGCACTTTTTATTTTGCTTGCTTCTGTTTGTCACATCCTCCAGAGCTTCAGCCTTTGGATAAATATAATCTTGATATATGTACATACATATATATACAGATATAGATCTATATGTAGCTTGTTCTCTGGAGCACATGGGGACCCATCACTCATCCTTAGCATTTGTGCCTCTTGGAAAGGTAGCAGCAGATCCTCTTGCTAAGCTGTGCTTGTTCAGGCTGCACTGCTGCTTGCCCTCCTGTTCCCTCCTTGTGCTCAGGGATCTTACAGAAAAAATGAGTGAAGSCAAGTTTCTTTACTCTTTTTCTCTAACAGTGTGAAAGAACCCTTGTGGGCATCCTCTTGCTTTCCCAACAGCCAGGACTKTCAATTCTCCTCTGCCCTTAGAAAAGATTTGAGAGATTTGTTTTCTCTGCTGAGAGAAAACAAATCTCTCAGATATGTAACTACAGAACTTGGCTATCTTCCCTTGAAAGGACCAGAGATGGCAATTCACAGGCTTTGATAAATTCTAAGAGCTGATCTGGTTCAATAAGGAGGCTCTGTTCACAGCAGTTCACTTTCTCCTGTGGGACTGATGTGGGAATCCTAAAGGCATTGTTTCCTTAACTAGAAAATTAGAAAAAAGGAGTCAGGTCTTTTCCTCCATTTTCACCCATCCAAAGAAATACCCATCAGTGTAGACTTGGTGAATATTTGGGGGATGGAGTCTCTGCAAGCCAGGGATGCCATCTCTGTCACGCAGTGTCTGTGTATTCCAAATGGCATAAACAGGAGCAGGCTCAGATACAAAAGAGGGAATTCTTACAGATTTGGGCACACAAGATGTGCTGCTGTTGGTGTTTTGCAGGAATCCAGATACCATTTCATTTCTAAGGAAAAGCTTTCCTTATCCTCAGCCTCCACATGCAAGCTGAATTATCAGGAGTCTTGGTATGTGTCCCAATTAAGGACAGTTATTTATGGAGTGTGCAAAGTGTTGAAATTCATGATGAAGTTCTGCAGGGCAGCTGATCTGCTGTGCTTTCTAAAAGCAGCACCAATTGAGTCTGATCCAGTGATGTGCACTGTGATCTTACCTCTGGCACAGCAGTTGATCTTGCATCTGACATCTGCAAGATCTGAAGGCTTTGCTTTAAAGGCAGAAGTTAAGTGTGGGGAAGTGAAGCCCTCTGGTCTGGACATTCACTGTTTGTTTGTCTCTAAACAACATTATTTTTATTGTTGCTAGATATCATCTCTTAAAGCAGCAAACAGAAAATGCATTTTCTTTAGGTATCACTTTACCTGCTGTGTGCTGTTAACCCCTCTAAACCTACMTWTGCAAAAACCTGTGGGTTCCAACCCACGGGAGAGTTCATCTGGCCCAGGATTTAGGAGACAAGGAGTTCACTCTGCCAGCTCCAAGCACAGGAGATGACAGGCCCCAGACACAGGGAGGTCTGCTCTCACTTGCAGTGTTGCAGACAGGTTTTAACCAGACTGGGAAGGCTTGGAGGATGATCAGATCAATGTCTGTATGATGTGACAGAACTCATGATTGGTGCCAAGTTCTTTTGGAACAAAAAGTAATTTGGCATTTTGTTTTAGAACCTGCAATCCCAYCTAACAGACAAAAAGGAGAACTGAGCCCTTGCTCTCAGAGTATGTGGGGTTGTGCAGTTCCTGTCCTTCCTTTCACCCCAGCATACCTCCTGCTGCTTCTCCAGCCCTTGGCCTCTCACACCCATGCTTAGACCATCAACTTTCAGCTTCAGAGAAATTTGGTTTAAATTCTCATTTTTAAAAAGTCATCATTTTTGCATTAAAAAAACCCTAAAATTTGTACAGATCATCCAAATACTTAAATGACATAACACTTATTAATTGCTTAGGTGAATTAATATCATCACTAAWGAATATACAATTTAGTTTTGCTTGAATTAGGATGTTTCTGCAAAGAAGTTTTTTTCCTAATGCAGAGTCTTTAAACATTTTTCTGCCCACCTTAAACACCAAGAAAGAAACCAGAACCTCCTCATTGATGTGACTCAGTTTTAAGAGGAAAACTGCAATTTTCAGTCATTATAGGATAGCTGGGGTTTGCACAACTTTTTCTATCTATGTAAAATTTTAATGTTGTGAGGCCAAAAAATGGAACAGCACAGAGATATTTATACATTTATATCCCTTTATTTAAAGTAAAAAATGATGATGTTTGATAATCTAAGAACTATTTGTTAAAGGTATTAGAACTATTTGTTAAATGTATTAGGTGTATGTATGATTGCTGACAGAATTGAAACAAGTAATAGTGGAGTCCAGAGTAGTGGCAATGACTCCAAGGTCTAAGGCAAGGCAGTTCTGCTTTTTGTTGGGTGGGGTTTATTSTGTAGCTGGAAGATCCCAACTTAGCCAGGTTCAGCGTGGCACTGCCCTGAGGTTTGGAGCTGTGCTGAGCTGTGATAAACAGGCTCACTTGCACTTGCACTGTTAAACCGAGGTAAACAATCCTTCCTCAGCAAGGGACTGTCTGTAAAAGGTTCAGTCAGGCCACTGTCATTGAATGGCCTTATTTTTACATGCACTTTTATGCATATATGCACTGACAGATTGACTTCTCCCTAAATAGAAGCTTTGTGGAAAGCAAGAGCCCTCTGCCGAGTCCACCCACCTCTGCCTGTGTCCTTATCCCCTTGCTGAGCTGCCGGGGGGGAGCTGTTGAGGCTCAGTTCCCCAGAGCATCAGCAAATAGAAATGTCATTTAAACACTATTGATGCACTGACTGCAGCCAAGCCTGCCCAGTGTGATGGGCAGCTTCTGGCCCCTCTAACACGCGTGTTGCTCTGCTCCTCTCTCAGGTGACGACATTTCCTTAGGGGACGTGGATGACCTTCTGAAGCGCTCTCAGTCGCACGCCAGCTCCACGGACACCGTGGCGACGGAGCCCTGGCTGCGGCCGGGGACGTCGGCAACGCTGCGGAGGCTCCTGGCGGAGCAGCCGAGCTCGGCCAAGCTGTCCCCGGAGCTGCCGCGGGGCTGGCACGGCCTCAGCACCGCGCACGGCTGACAGCGCCCGGCAGCCGCGGCTGGGCAGGGAGCAGCGCCGGCTCTCCCCGGGTACAGAGCGTGCAGCTATCGAAAACAGCAATAATAAAGGAACAGACACTGCRGTGCAACGGAGGTGGAGTGCGGGGATGTTTCCTGTTCCTTGACGTGGGAAATGGAGGAAGAGCTTGGCAGCTTTTGCACTTTTATACAACTTAAATTTCAGTCTCAAAAACAGAGTGTGGTGTGTGTGAATTTGGTATCAAATCCAAGATGTTTTCTAGCTTTATAGTCAAACTCTAAGACTTTCTGGCATTAGAGTAGCCCAACAGCAGAAGGGCATTAGGTTTTTACCCAAAGAGTGAGTAACTTTGAAGGACACTTGGTTTTCATACAGGATAAATGCTGTCCTGTATGAAAGCATAGCTGACACTTTCATGGGGAAAAAAATGACTATCAGAAATGTGTCTTACATTCCCTAACTTGTCATGTGCTGAAAAGACAGATATTGTTGAATATATTTATGTTTCTGATTGAAGAGTAATAAAGTATTTTGTTACTAAAATTATTTTTGTTACAAAAACTGTGAAAGCCGACCTCAATTTTCTTAATTTATGATTTRCTTCAGGTTTCATTTACTCATGAAAAAACTGGGGTGTTAAGGCTGTCTCCAAAGAAATAAWMA
>CADDXX010000108.1:1579124-1738455 GCA_902810485.1 Alauda arvensis
CKKKTKWTTAAGTGCACAGAGCTTTAGCAAGAAGGACAYRGAGCAAGATTTCARGAGTTCAGTGAACTRCACAACCAAGGTGAAGCAGGGGTAATGCTGCAACTTTCCTTCAACAGGGAGGAAAAATGACCCTAATAAACCACTGATGGATACAAGAACTTTATAAAGGTCTTCTATTTTTACTACATTGCCACCTTCAAGCTTTTGTAAACCTGTCTGAAGGTACAGCGGTTCCTTGATGAGGGCAGGCAATGTTTCCTGACAGCTGTACTTCAAACCTGGGTGGTGTTGAACTTCTTGGGCTTAGCACATTCCTTCCCAGGGAGGATTTGCCAAATCAGGATAATTCTTTCCCTGAATTTCTGGCTCAACAGTAAGAAGGTTCAGCAGTGTGGGTATGACAGGGGCTTTGGTGCAATCCCAGACCTGGGCTGGAGCAGGTTCCTCAGGCTGCATGGCTGCTTCAGTCTGCACTTCCCAGAGACAGGGGAAATAACCTTGTGAAAATGTGTTATAATAGTGTTATAATATAAACTTGTCACTCTCTCATGCCAAAGCCCACGTTATGCCTTTTACACTTTGTCACCTGCCCTGATGGCTCTCTCCAGTTGCCTCACAGGTTGAGCTTTGAGACACATTTATTGTACCAACTGCAGGCTAGATGCAGAATTTGTCTTCCTCATCTGTTTGCCTATACAATTTAATTATTCTTCATTCCCTTAATTTTAATCAGAGTTTTTTTCCCCTGAGAGAAGCATGAAGTGTTTCCCTAAAAAGCCACCYTCATTTCACTACATTAAGTTTCATAAATGTCACAGACCATCAGAAGATGGCATTCCTTTCTTCCAATTAAAGGCCAGGAGGTGGCACAGCCCCTCTCTGAATTACTTTCTTCASCTGTGCCATGGCCTGGAACCACTTGAAAGACTTGACCTCACTGCTCAGCAGTCCTTAGCACCATGAATTCCACCCTTCCTGCAGCCACCCTTCCTTGGGCACTCTGGATACTGCTCTGGACACTCTTGAGTCCTTCACGTCTTCCCTTTCCAGATCTTTCTTCAGCTTTCTCTGCTTGTCCGAAGTTCAGCTTTTGGCAGGGCCCTTCTGCCTCCCTAACTTATCATGAGAGCCTCTGCCTGCAAAACGAATATATCTGCAGTCCCAGCCCTGATGGATACTGAGAAGACTCAGCCAGAACCTACTCTCTGCCCCAGACCTCAGATTTTTGGTAATTATCATAAATGTGAGTGTTCAGAGAGCTGCAAGTTGAACACAATGCCCAGAGTACACCTGGAGCTGCTCTGGCATTGCAAGAACTGAAGAGAGGCAGAAGAGTTACAATGACACCTAAGTTCAGCTCCCAATGAACCAAAATGAAACAGCCACTGGGCCTTTTGACACAACCAATAAATAAGGCATGAGAAGGCCAGGCTGTAAAAGAAAAGTGTCATTACTGAAAAATCTCGTACTGTTTTGTACACAACAAAACAATGCAGCAGTGAGGTTTAAAACCAGGAAGAGCCCCACAACCCCAACTGCYCACATTTTCAGATAATTCATTGTACTCACTGTTCTATCTTAACRAGATGATTAGAAAGCCACTGGACAGACACACAAGAACAGTGGCTGTTTAAATCGTGCTCAGGGCAGCAGTGTCAGGAACACCCTGGTAATGGTCTCAGAACAGTCTGCTAAAGCCATGGGGGAGAGGATGACACTGAATAGGCATGGGACACATTATACTYGCTCTAAAAATTATTACTGATCACTGTCAAACAAAGGAAGACCTCAGGTCTGGCCTAGCCCAGCAGTTTAAGATTTAAACACAACAAACTGAACAAGTAAAATACAGCCCAAAAGGAAAGGCTACAATTAATTTAAATAACCTCAATTATCCCCCTTCTGACACGGGTAATTGCTATTTGGTTTTGCTCCACCCCAATTAACTTTATGGCCAAACTCTGAATCACAGGTCATAGCAATTTAATTCCCTCTTCTGGCTTTTCCATAGCTATTTCATTGAACTGCTTACACTTATTTCTGGAGCCTGCTGTGAATGTCTGTGGCAGACTCATTGCCCTGAAAGAGAGGAGGCTCCCTCACACACTT
This sequence comes from Alauda arvensis, assembly GCA_902810485.1. Lineage (NCBI taxonomy): Eukaryota > Metazoa > Chordata > Aves > Passeriformes > Alaudidae > Alauda > Alauda arvensis. Next base: position 1,581,234 of record CADDXX010000108.1, read on the forward strand.
CCTTGCTCCTCACACTGCTCTCCTGTGCCAGTCAGGAGTGTTGTGGGAACACACTGGAGAACAATCCAATTCCACTCTTACTAACAAAATCGAAGATGCTGACAAGGCTGAGCTGGCTGATGTGTTCCAAGTCAGCAGAACYGCAATCCCAGCTCTTCCCTTCCCCCTTTCTCCACCAGTTTGTTTGGGGTTTGTGTTTTAATCCCCAGAGAGACAAGTGCAGTATTTGAGCTTCTATCTGTGCAGCACTACAGGCTCCATCTGACAGTTCATGTAGTGCTTGTCTTCTCCTCCAGCCCTGCCCACCTTTCTGTTTAATTTACCACTCCTGTATTTGTCTCTAACAGTGAGCAGAGGCATCCCAGTCAACCAAAGAGCACCCAGCTTTCTGCTCCTGGGGTCTGGGGTTTGCTCCTTTGAAATAAAAGTGTGAGAGGCAAAGCAAACTGTAAAACAAGTAGCTGTGGATTAGACTGGTTTTGATTGCACTGATGAAAGAGTTCAAAAACTTTATTGACCTATAACCTGATTAGAATATGCCAGATGAGAACCAAATATTGTACAGAAAGTTGTACAGAATTTTTTTACATAGAAAACTTTACATATCTGTACCATATACATTTTGTCCATCTGAAAAAAATTTCTACATCCATTGTAATACAGAATGCTTGACAATCTCGTCTGTTAACCATCAGAGCACAATTCACAGTATGAATACATTGCCAATAAATTTAACCATCCCCAAACCATGCCAGATTTGTTACTTGAATATATCCAACATTAAATTCTGTACATAAGAGTGAAATCTACATCAAACAAAAAACATCTGACAGCAGACACAACCTAGACTTGTTTGCAGTGATTCAAGTTCCAGTCCTTGAAGGATCATCATTTCAATGGCTCGTTATAGTTAAAAGCCCTAAAACAAGTATATTACAGGTAGTTATGTCAGTCGTGATATTTCTACCGCTGTTCTYGACAGAAAGTCGGCAACAAGAACTTCTGGGCTACAATGAAACAAAACAAAACAAAAGTAACAAAAAAGAAGGAAAAAAAAATCACAACCCAAAAAAGAAACCCAAACTTCTAGTGCATTTGGTAAACAAGGAAGAGTTATGGGCTTTCAACAAATCAGTAATACAGAAATAAAATAATTTGGGAAGAACTGTATAGTGTTAAAGAGTTTATATTACAGACCTGCATCTCTGTACATTTTCACAGGAGGATGATTACCAATGTCTCAGACAGCCTGAGTGTGCAAAAATCTTAGAATATCAGACATAGTTGCTAAATATTTTTTCCATGAACAATAATTTCCATTTTCTTTTCACTATAAACATTTTATCCTTCAAAATACAGCTCTCCTGAGTTGTACTTCTCGCAGAAGCTCAAACCTTTACATATACATATGTTTCTTTGGGTACATTTCACTTTCACACCCGCCATGAACACCTGGTGCTATGCTGCTGCCTAGGACAGGAAAGGACACTGCAGCCCGTGCTGACAAGGGGACTGTGCTATCAACTGGCTCTGTGCTCAGCACCAGCCAGGCAAGAGAAACCGATGAGAGAGAGGGACTGGAGTGTGGCAAGCCTTAGTTACAGTTGTAAGCGTCTGTACCGTTAACCCTTGGATACACGTTGCCAGAGAAAGAAATCATTTCTATGGAGATCCAGACAGAATGGCCCAGCTACCTGGTCCTTTTATTTAGCTGAGGAATATAAACTTTGAGACAGAGCCTCTCTGTCTGCTAATGCTTGCTTATTCCAGACTCTTGTTCTGGTGGTTGGGATATTTGGAAAACCACACCAATCCGCAGGAAAAACCTTCGCAGAACAGCTCGAAGCTCAGGGATAAGGTCAAACTGCATGATTTCACACAACAAGGGGTAGTAGAAGGAGGCATGGGCCTTGAACTGAGGAGAAAACAAACAAGAAATGACTGTTATACACTGGTACCTCAGAAAGCACACTGCAAAGTAAGAATKTTAAACACTCTCCCAAATGAGGGTGAGAAACCCACAAGGTGACAAGCAGAAACACGTTTACAATTGAAATTAGCAATGCTAGGATAAGGCCAGCTGTGATGTACTCTGACAGATGCTCACCAGCTACACAAWGCCCCTTACTAATGCTTATTCTCCAAAAGGAAATGTTTTTCTATTATGAGTTTTTTCTTGCAGTTGGCCTTTTTCACTTAATTATTTCAGCCAAGTTTTCTTAGAAAYAGAGGGGGAATAAACTTATTAACTGCAGAATTGCTTTGGAGAAGGTCAARGCTGGCAGGCAGCAGAAACAAGAGTTAATTCTTTGAATAAAATATCATCACTAATTGTCTTCCTCAGCAGGAGAGGGGTAGAACAATTTAATTTAAAACACGCTTCTAAAGGATTCCAGTATCTTTAAATTTCTCTGACACATTTTATCTCTCACTGCACCTTCACACTGAATTATTAGCATCAGTGTCTGTCAAGTGCAGTTTGAATGCACATTCCCTCAACACAAGAGTGTCTACAGAGCAGCAGGAGCTCTTACAGTMAAGTCTGTAACTGTGTGTGAGGAGCCAGTATGGAACTACTTCTTACCTGTACTTGTCATCTAAAACATCATTCCAAACAGYTACTTACCCTTTCATCACTTATCTTCAGGACTTTAGTCAAAAATAAGAGTAAAAGGTTAGTCCAGGCTTCCCGATGACTTTCTGATGTAAGAGTGAGGAAATAGCTCAGAGCCTCACTGCAGACACTGCAGACAAAAACAYAAAAAAATAGTAACTCACATTTCCTTCTGAGCTCTACTGCAGGGAAAGAGCTTTGGCTTTGCAACTTCTGGCAGYGTAGAGCCCTGGTGTAGAACAGCATTGTTTTATGAAAGCTGCTCTGAGCCTGGTTAGCAACAGAATGCAGTGACTTTGTTCAACTCAAACCCAAAGTCCTGGGATTTCAGTAATAAATTGACTGACAAAATGTKATCATGCTGTTTGTGCGTGTATTTGAAATGTATTGAGTGCTCTTTGAGAGGCATGTGACAAAATGCTGTGTGACTTTGGGAACATCTCAGATTGATGTAACCAGGCAGTTTTCAGCTCTGCTTCCTAGTCTGTAAACCTGAAATCTTAACCTTAAGTGTTGCTGCTGAGGTTTAAAGGCCTCCCTTGTTCCAACAGTTGCTTGAAAACTTTATGAACAATACACATTCAGATCAATAACCAGAGCCAGAGGTCTCTGTATGCTCACAAGGCTGCTTAAGCCCAGTGTCCATTTCTGAAAATCAGAACAGTGCCAGTTCCCTAAAATACCTGAGGTTAGTGAAGGAAAAAACAGGATTTATGTGGTAGTTGCTTTCCTTTTTAAATAGGGACTATAATAAGCCCCCACCTACCCACATGATACAAAAAAAAGGTGACAAAACCTTTGTTCTCCCTGCGAAACATGTAATGAGAACAAAAAGGAGATACAGCAYCAGGAGCTGGAGGCACAGCACTCCCCACAGAACATAAAACYRTTATTATTAGCAGTGACCACCACACACACGTGTTAYCTCCAGAAGTTTACTGCTAACAGAGAAGGTCTATCCTTTTAAATAACACYYCCMMCCMTTTCTTTAACATCAGAAATAACAGGTTCAGCTCCATGGCCTTACTTGAGCAGCCTCTGCTGCACCTCCTCCCAGGCGCTGGTGCGGCTCTCGTCCGTGTACATGCGGAACAGGATGCGCAGCCCGCACGCCAGGCTGCTCGTCTCCTGCTTCAGCAGGTTGGGCTTCGACTTGCCTTTGAAACCTGCAGGAATCCCAAGCATCCATTTAGGTTCTGGGTTCAGCTGTTCTTTCTTACAGCCTCCCACTTCTCTTTCTAAGCATCTTCTGCATGCAGACAGAAGAACCACCTCAGGTAATTAATTTCTCATAATATTTAGTACAATGGAGCATTGCTAATGATTAACCTATTTGTATGTGCCATAAYTGTGTTTGGCACCCATTTTTACTATCAACTTCCAACTGGCTGTGAAACCTGTGTTTGTGCCTGCAGCTTTCAAGCATGGGACTCACACCTACAGCCAAGAATCAGCTTGGCAGCTGTACCTCTGTGAAACCTTAAATTTCAGGAAACCAGAGATATTTGCACCTCCATAGATCAGGTCTCCTCCCTTYAGGAATCCTACAGTTGTAGACCTAAAGCTTCAGCTTTTACATTTAGAATCAAAGTACTTTTGACCTACTTTTGGTCAATTCACACTGTCCCAAAGTATTTCTCCACGGGGACTGACTCACCTGCTTTCCAGAGAGCAGTTCTCTGTTCATTGTTTGAATTAAATGCCTTAGCAAATCTGTGAGATTCCAGCAGACAATCGAGAAGTTTGAAAAGCTGCTGTGATGTTAGGAAACGATACATCCCTTGATCCTGTGTGTCCACGTGGACATCAAAGTCTACTGCATCTCTCTATTAAAAAAGGGGAAAAGGAAAAAAAAGATTTGAAGTAAAAATTCACAACTGTCTTCAGAAGCTCCTCAAGTTGAGTGATAACTCAATCCTACCCTGTTTATATCTGTACTTGTACTTAACTCTCTATTAAAGGTTGCATGCACATCTCAGTTACATAAATCCCTTTGAACAACACATGTTTTAACCTCCACAGTGCTGCCCTGGCACAGCAAATGCAATTTAACAGAAGCTGTGAAAGATCTCAACAGTCCAGTGGAAATTCTCAAATGCACGTAAATGTAAATTTAAAACTGCAGATTAGCAGATGCTACAGGAGTTCAAGAAACTTCATCTTAAAACCTTTGGAGGAAAAGGTGTTAAAAAGATACCTGTTGCTTCCACTTACTTGTGCTGCTGCTAGATTCTCTGCATCCTCTTTTTTGCTAGTTGCTGGGAAGAACACAATGTTGTCGATCGTCTGAATGAGTTCCAGCTGTACAACACACTTGATCAGAAGAGCAGCAAATAACTTCTGTTCTGGAAATTCTTTAAAGGAAAGAGTATCACTTGTTACCTAAAGAACTTTTTTGAGCTGTTTTGAGGGCAAGTTGAAGAACAGTTTAACTTCAAGCACATGTGTCAACCAAACCTGGAATAGACCTGTTGGAATTACTAACACCACACAGACCTCCTTAAAAAGCTGTTTCCTGAAGTTGTCTGTGATAAATTGGATCAACCTGGTTCAACGTTACCTAAAAATCACCAAAATGAGTGACTTGGACTTCCAGTGCTATAGCAAGAGCTAGAAGCTGTTCCCAGGCAGGAGGCTGAGCACAGCATTGGCATTATTGCTGGTTTGCAGCTGTGGCAAGTACTAATGTACCACATGACCATTTTAAGCAACAACACATAGCTGTACAAGGATATTAAATAAGGATATACTCTCTTTAAATCACAGACAGAATTATTTTTCAGATACGGCTTCTGTTGCATTTTACACTGAAAAAATCTCTGCTTCTAAGAAAAGAAATCTCACACAGCACTGTAGGGAGACTACTATATTTAATATTTTGCTTTGGGTAAAAGGCTAGAAGCTTGCAGTTGAACTCCCAGATTTTTAAAACACAGGCCAAAAATGTGGACCTACAGGAGTCCAAGAGAATTCTGTCACACTGCACGAAGTCAAAAATTTAAACAGTGTGATTCCTTCACATCCTGTTTCTGAAGTCACAGCTGGGGCTGTAACTAATGTATCAAACATCTGCTACATGCTACCCTCAGCAGGTATCAGATGCAACAGCCCTGCAGAGCACGCACTTGCTGCTGGCCTGGCTTTGCTCGGCTCTTCTGCCACCGCAGGCCCTGGGCTGGGCTGGTATGGGCGCCCATCTGAAGGTCGAGGCTGGATGGACTCATGGATGTCTACYGACTTCTGGGAGATTGTATCCTGAGAAGAAAAGAAAAGAAAATTTAAGTAATTAACTTACAGAAAACTTCTGGTAATTGGTAATAGTGCCGTGCTCTATGCTCAGAGCATTGCTGTGCACTGCAATGCTCAAGACATTGGCAGTTTCAACACTGCATTTTCATTGACTTTAGTCATATTTGCTGTGAGCATTCATTAAAGATATCCCAGAAAGATGAGCTACTAAGAAACAACTGAACATTTAACAAGTAACAAATACTCAAGTACACAGAAAAGGCAATGAGCAGCATTTTTCAGATGCTTCAATCCCTCCAAGGATTTCTTCTGTCACCCAGGAGTTACTATGGAGTTTACCAGATCAAGAGTAGGAGGTTTGCTGCAAGGTTCCTGTAAAAAACACCTCAGCTTCTCATACCAGTAGAGAACCAAGGTTTTCATCTCTACTTAGTAAAAATATATATTTTAATAGGGATCATGTCTACAGATAGCAAAACACTCCATCATATTTGAGCAACCTAAAGAAAAATGAGATGAAAATATCCAAAGCCTGCAAGGATTCTATCCTACTCAATGAGACAGCCAGAAAATTTTTCCTTTAGTATTATTTATTATACAAGTTCAGTTAATTCTGAAGTTACAGAATAACTTTTTACACTGAACACAAAAAATAATTTTTAAAAAACATTCATGTTAAACTACTTCAAAGGRAAAAGATCTCTCAATTTATTCAAGACTAAGACATTTATTTGCCATTTGTGCATGCTATTATATTTGACATAAATGGATCAAAAATATAGCCAATATATTCAGATCAAACCATTATAAATGAGTCAGCATGAAGGTACAATACCCATATAATGAGAACTGGCCTTCACACATTTACTCTCTGTTGAAGATGAATTATGGTAACACTTCAGAAAGATAAATGGAGGGAATCAGTCTCTCTTAGTAAAGCTCATCTGGGACCATTATCCTTGAGCAACTTGTATCAAGTGCTTCATTAATCTATAAAGAATTTTATGCAGCAATCTTGTGAGAATGTCCAAAAGCTAACTAATTCTCATCAGTAGCAAAGCAGCTACAGGGCTGTCACTTGCAGGCAAATCCAGACTTCTCATCAGGTTATTCAATCAACACTAAGAAATATGATAAGTTATACAAATTTTCTACTCTAAATAGATATTTAARGTCTTACTACAAGAGAAAATTTGGAGGCAAAAAAAGATAAAGTCAATCTAAGTGTCAGTCTATCCCTCTTCAGCAGTTTCTCTTCTTGCCAATACATCAAAATGAAAGAAAACTACARCCCAAGCCACAAAACAACTCAAAGCCCAAACACAGTATTAGAGAAACCTGCCAGACACAGGACACTACCTAAAACAAACACAGGGAACTACCTACAGTCAATTTCTGTAACTCAAGTTTGCTATAAACTATAAAAATACATACTTCTTTATCAATTAATTCCTTGCCATTTTTAATCATTAAATAGCACTTCAGCTGGAAAAAAATATTCAAGTAGATCAAAATTGAAAAATGTATTATAACCAAGTATATTTTTCACCTATTCTACATCACAACACACTCATACTGAGGTCTTGCCATCTTAAATTACTGTTTTATTTCAGCAGCTTACCAGTTTTTCTTTTGCATCAGAGGGAGAGCCAGAGCARAACTCCCCACCAACTGGTCGCCAAGTCAGCAGCCTTGAAAACACAAAACCAGTCCCAAATTATTAAGTTTCAAATATAAATCAGAAGCAACACTCTAAAAATTTCCCTTCAACATGGTGTGGGTTTTCTACATTAATTTCAATTCTAAGTGCACTTTATTCTTCCACACACGTTTGAAAGTGTAAGTAACTGTGTTTGCTGAACTTCAACACTTCTGCCAGCTACCTTGGATGGACAAGTGGGCACCATGGAGGTAGATTAGTTTTTTCTCAGAAATGCTGGATTTGTCTAAAGCCAGTGTTTTAGTGCCATYAGTGGGCCTCTTCTCCCACACTGCYTTAAGCTTGACCTAAAATAAGGAATGAATCTGCTCCAGAACAAATCACACAAACCTTTGGAGATGTTTTGCATTCTCTCTCTGGGGTATATTCCAGGATTATGTTTCTATTTCCACTTAAAAATTCACCACTTCCACTCAGGATTCATTGCTGTTATGAGGTATCAAATCACTGACAATACTTCTGATCTCTTCCCTGCTGTCCTGTAGGACACTGCTGTCTTGAGGGTCTTTACCACAGCAGTAGAAACTTTCTACAATAATTTTAGCTTAATGAGACTGTGCCTGCCAAGAATTGAGGGAAATTGGATTAAATAACCTAACTTGGCCCATCATTTCTTGTTCTTCCAATCTACTGCTGCAAAGTAAGACTGAAGTTACCTGTCATTGTCAAGATCTCAAACTCCTTAGTCTCAGTCTGTGTGAGGTAACACATACTGGACAATTGTGTSTGCACTTCCTAAGGGAGAGCTTTCCCCACCAAGTTAAGCATCCTAAATGAATATACCTTTGATCTACGGAAAACTGAATACTGGACAACTTACTAAAAAGACAAACTGGAGATAAGAAAAGATAAAATACTGAGGCACGTAATAAGGCAACAAATAAAGCAGAACAGAGAACTGAATTGATTCTTGAAAGCTGCAAGGACATAAACTGAGGTAYTGGGATAATGAGCCATTATGAGCTGGTAGAGGCCAGACCATCATAATTTKTGCAAGGAACTACTTCTAACTCTTGAATTTTTTTGAAGAGGSCATTCACACTGGAATTCTCAGCACCAGAAAGCCAAGCCTCGCTCTCATGAAGCTTCAGAAATTTTAAATAACAAAAATTATAAACAGAAGAGAAATTACACTAAAAAGAAAARTATTAAAATAAGCAAAAATTGATGGGTTAGACGAGCAAACAGTGAGGTGGATTGAAAACTGACTGAAGCCAAGCCAAGAGGATGGGGATTAGGTGCACAGAATCTACTTGGAGGCCAGTGGCACACCCCAGGGGTCAATACTGACTCCAGTCTGTCCATGTGAATGATCTGGGTGGTGAGGCAGAGAGGACCCTCAGGATGACACCCAAGTAGGAGTGGCTTATCCACCRGAGGGTCATGCTGCTATCCAGAGGGAYCTCCACAGGCTGCAGAAATRGGCTGATGGGAACCTTGTGCAGTTCACTGAGGGGAGAACAAAGCTCTTCACCTGGTGAGGAACAAGCCCAGGTCCCAGGACATGCTGGGGGCTGCCCAGCTGGGAAGCAGCCTGGCCTGCAGAGAAGGCCCTGGGGATTCCTGGTGGACACCAGSCTGGACATGAGTGAGCAGGCTGCCCTTGCTGCAGAGAAAGCAAAGGCTATCCTGGGYTGTGAGGAGAGCAGCCAGGTGGGAAGGGGACCCTGCCCCTCTGCTCAGCACAGTGGCCAGTCCTGGGCTCCCCAGTTTGAGAGACATGGACCTACTGSGGAAAGTTCAGCAAAAAACTACAAAGGTGAGGAAGGAACCAGAGCATCTCTCCTTTGAGGAGAGTCTGAGACAACAGGGACTGCCCAGCCTGGAGAAGAAAAGGCTCAAGACTTCTCATACTGTAAATATCTGAAATGTGGGGGCAAAGCACAGCCAGGCTTATTCCACTGATTCACAATGCCAGGACCAGAGGCAACACCACAAACACAGGAGGTTCCCCATGAGCATCAGGAAACACTTTTTCTCTGTGAGGGTGATCAATCACAAGGCAGAGGTTGCCAGAAAGGCTCTGGAGTTTCTCTCCTTGGAGATATTTGAAAGCCAGGACATGGTCCTGGGAAAAGTGCTCTGGGTGGCTGTGCCTAAGCACAGGGGTTGGACCACAAAACCTCCAGAGTCCTTTCCAACTTCAGCCATTCTGTGCCATTCTGTATTAGAATCTTCAGCTATCAACACCTCAGTGATCTGTAGAAGCTTGGCAGCAGTGTGGTTTGTGGTTTTCTAGTAACTGATCCTTGCAGAAAGTGGTAGCTGAGTAAATATCATAGTACATTTTCCGAACAAGGAAATATGATCAACTCTCTTTGCAAAGATGTAACTTGCCAAGAACCAGCAGAGGCTGACACTGCAACTAAGAACTCCTGCAGCCAATGTTTGCAGCTCTTAAATTAGAGAAGCTGCACAACCCCTGGAAGATGTTTCATATGAATGCTAAAAAAGAACAAATGTAACTCTACCTGTTCAGACTAATAAAAACTTCTGCCAGAAGATACTTTACACACCAGAGATTCATAGCCTCTGACTATCTGAAGAAGACAATTGGCAATAAAGCACTTGCTCRTAAGGTTTTCATATTTACCACTGTGCACTGTGTCTATCTTCATTTTAACATTAACTATTGTGTTACTTCACATGGAAAAACAAAGGTAAAAAGATCATTTGTCTTCTCTAAGCACTGAGGCAGCCAYCACAACAAGCTGAGTATTAAAACTGCAGTGTCAAAAAAGAAAATAATAAAAAAAAAAAAAAAAAAAAAAAAAAAAAGCTAATAGAGGGACTAAGAAATAAAAATATGAAACATCAGCCAAACCAGGAGTCTCTGAAAAAGAACCAGATCCCATAAAAAGAGAGGGAAAAAAAACCAACTATGCTCCTAGGACTCAGGGAAGGATAAAAAGATSAGTAGCCTCACATAAAATCAAAGTAAGACTACAGAAGTTTAACAGAAGACTCCCAGAAATTTAAGAAGGAATAATATAATGAAGTTCTCAAAAGATGCCATAGAAAGATTAAAAGAGAAAGTTAAAGGAAGGAGTCAGATACTCTCCTAATAAAAATCACCCATTTGAGAAGCAGAAGGGCCACAACATCAAAGYGAATAATGCACATATTTCAAATTAGATATAACTAAGGGCAACAGGAATATTTTAAGTATCTAAATAGTAAGATATCTAAAATGTTTTAGATAGAAAAAAGGTTGCTCTACAAAGGTTTCTAATATTCAACCAGAAGAATACCCAGAAATTTAAGTTTTGATCATATGCTGAAACCAAAGCAAATATTCTGATAGTGAACATTAACTTCAAAATCTTTCCAAGTACAAAAATCATAGTAAGTTAGGGTTAATTCAGCTGGACTTTTACATCCAGAGATCTGGGTTCCAATTTTATTTCTGGCAGTTACCAAAATGCAGAAGTAGCTTTCTAGCTCCAAAATACTTCAGCTTCATTTTATAATTATTTTTGATGGAATTAATTTATACCTCTTTACATAAAGGAACGGGTGAGGTAGTGACAGATTTTATCTTTTAATGGATGAATGAAGCTCTCTTGCAGTGCTATCTGATATACAACTCTAAAACTAAGGAAAGACTGACATGCAGAAGGTTCTTTTTGCTTCAGTTTTCTTCAGGCCTAAAGCAGGTCTCAGAAGTAAACAATATGAACTGGATGAAACAATAGCCCTCAGAATGGTACAGTCTAACTCCAAGAAGCCTCACACAGAGCTATTATTTGAACAGAAAGAGTTATCAAATATCCAAGGTCATTTTCACAAAAATATTAAGATTCATATACACATATGATGGAAATTAACCATAAACCACAGAGACTTAAATCTGTAAGCCTGCTGCAGTATTTYAGTACTTCATGGAAAAAGTTCAGCATGTAATTACAAACAGCAAAGCCTGCATCTTCTATTACAGAAAGGAAAATAACAAAAAAATCAGATAGTACCTCTCCAAAAATCCAAAACCCTAAAACTGATTCATGTTACATTCTGGGGGTTGTTGGAAGGCTTTTTTGCTTATCTCCTATACAGTATTCTAGTTTTTAACACTTTATCATTAACAACAGAAGAATACCTACACCTAATTTACAATCACTTTACAAGCAAGTCTGTTTCTCTTTAGTCCACACTTAGCAGCTTATTGTTCAGCTCACCTATGAGATATCTAAGAGTTTGAAATGTGTAAATCACCTAGTTAAACTATTTCACAAAGTACAAATATTAACAGCTGTCTTACGCATGAGGGATTGTAGTTTTGAAAATATCCAGCATGCAAGTGCAAGTTTTATCCCAGATTTCTAGGGTAAACTTTTCACCATTAAGGATGACAACATTCTCCAAACAGTTTGTACCAGACCGTGCCAGTTGTTCATTGTCTGTAAGAGACAAACAGTGCATTTGTTTATTCACATTCAACAGAGTAAAGTGTTAACATTGTTTGAACATAACTTGTACAGCTCCTACCTTGCTGCACACACCAGTACAGCTGTGCAAATATATCATCCAAAAGAACATCACTAAGAACTTCTAAATACTGTGTAAATACATCACATATTGCATAAAGTGCATGGTTACAGGTAGTTGTCATCCATTCGGCTTTCTAGAAGTCAAAAAAAGAAGAGTTTACAACCTGAAGGTGAAACTTCTGGATACACATATAGATGAACATTTGTACTTATTCAGTTTGCTTTATAGTGACATGAAATTCATTTCTACATCTCAAAACCTCAAAATTTGGAGCCTCAACTCCTGCTTTGCTAAGTAGCAGGTTTAAAAWGAACTACAGGAACAGACAAACAACTTAGTGTCCAATCCTAGCTCAATGATTTAACACCAAGCTAAAGCTGTGTTTAAGTGTTTTCCAGGGAAAAACACTGACCAAGTGAGACATGCCTATAAATAAATAAATTAAATACTATAAATAGCCAGACAAAGCCTCCCAAAAAACTGAGAATTTTGATCTAACTTCCAATACTAACAATTTACACATTAGTTCCATTTTAAAGCTCATTTCAGAACAGTACCTGGTTCTGGTCTGGCAGATCAAAAMCCAGATGGCTGGTCAAAAGTGTGCAATGATAGCACAGTGCTGTTTTGGGTGGTTTTTGTTTGGTTGTGGGTTGGCTATGGGGTTTTTTGGTTGCTGCTTGGCTGAGGGTTTGGTTTTTTTTTCACCTTCTCATCAAAAACTTTTGAACTAACAAAACTTATTTCTTCTAACTGTGACTTCACTGCTGCTTACAAGCCTCACTCAAGTGAGCATGTTGTGCATCTCAGATTCCAAACATCACATGTAAAAGCTACAGTTCTTCTTACAAACCCTAGATACACTGCATTTGATRCCATTCTTCTAGTGTAAACTGCTAGGCCTTTTACACATATGGCTTAAAAAAAGAAAGAAGAGACAACACCTGCCACCAGAATGCCATTAAAACAAAACAAGGCTAACAGAACCACAGGTCCACCATCCAAGTTTTGATGTTTACCCTACATTACTTGACAAAGTTATATTACAGGTTTTCTACTGTAAATGYAGTTCTCATGTCAATCATCTTCCTCCACTTTTATCACCTCAGTCTGCTGCTCTGGCAGTTTCATGTTGTCAAATATCCTGAAGACAATGCGGAACAAATCTTGCCACCAGTGTTTTTCATAGGTATGGCCATATGTCTTCATTATTTCAAACATTACTGTTAAGCCCCTGAAATGAAGAAAAAACAACTTATACCAAGAGTGCAGAAGGACATGAACAAGGCCAAGTACAACTACAGCAGCAATAATGAACTCAAATACTGTTGAGAACATTATACATACACACGAGTACACAAAATATAAGTAGAAAATCAGCTTGTAAAAAAAGCACTATATAGTTGCAGACAATAGCCAAAAAATATTTTTGAGGGCTGTGGCAATTTAAAATTAAAATAGCAACCAACTCCTTTACCAAGGGCCACAAAAATTAATAAACAAGTATTTCCAGTTAAAAAGTACAAAAGTCTAGAAACAAGTATTAACCTTCACCAGTTAYAAAAGTTTACCTAAAAAGGTAAAAAATGCACAGCTCCCATGCCAATATGTAAATTTAAAATTATTTGTGTATAACCCCTCATATTTCACATCAGAACTGCCAATGAATACACTTTACAAGGGAAAATAATGTTCCAGGAAAATAAGCAAATTTWAAATGAGATCAGAGTACAGCTTTGCTTTTTAAAATAATTTCTGCAATCCTCAACCACTTAATGAATCATGGTATAAAACCAGTTTTAAAATCCCCAAGGWAAGTAGGATGAGCAAGACAGAATACAGCCACAGCTACGTAACTCTGTTGTTTATTATAACAGAAAATCAAAATTTCAAATGTGCAGAACACAGACAATTTCTGTATTCCAGCGTCTATTTAGAAGGTGTTTGTTGTTTCCACAGTGGTATCACCCAAATTAAATATGCAAGTAATTTTACAGTGATTACATTTACCAAGAGTTGTTTTTATTTTWTAAGTGTAAAGTAAGCTTTTAAAAATTTGAATTACAAATACTGATTGTTACCTGGTTCTTACATCTAATTTGCATCTATTGATGATACAGGACAACTCAAAGAGAATTGGGAACCATCCTCGCACCCACACTCTGTCTTCAGGAGCTACATTCATATCATCACTTGTGTATTCCTTGAATGCCTTCAGAARGAAACACAGAGTTACACAGTCAAAGAAGCTTGATTCTTCAAAATAAAATGCAATTTGGACTGTAAACAATAATCTCTTCTGCAAGAGTATTACACCCTGATACCTCAGATGAGTTGGCAATCAAAAGAGTAACACTGGGAAAGYGTTTTTCAAACTAATGCTTAGTATATTATAAAGAATAAACTTAAAAAAATAAACAAGATTACACATTCAAGCACCAGTTTTTCTTGCAGTTCACTGTCTCTTGCTCTCGTTTTTATAGAGACAGCTCTGAAAGTACATTTCTCACTAACCCATGAAGCTTAAAGGGATGCCAGTAAGTTGAGCATAACTATTTTTTCTTTACAAAAGCATTGATAATTTAGTTAACACAGACTGTACCTGAGGCCTGTCAGACACATATTTTGCACAGTGGCGGATGAGGCGGATYGCTTCCATACTGGTATCTGGAAATGCTGCATTGCAGGCAAATTCAGACAAGCACTTCACTGCATCCTGGAAAGAATCTATGGTTGCTGGGAAGTGTTTTTCAAACACAATTGCTGAGGGGAAAGTGTGAACAGGAGAAAAAAAAAGTGTCATGCTTTAAAATCTATTAATTCTAATACGAACTGTCTGTAACAGAAGTCATGAGAGACTGGTTCATTGAYTGGTGCTGTCAAATGCCTGAGTAGTAAAAAAAACTAAAGAAAAAAAGAGAGTATTAAAAAAAAATTACTCAGAGGGCATTTCATTTTGACAGTGAGTGTTTAAAATAAATTAAGGTAGCATCTAGACTAAAGCAGGGAAATGTAACAGTTAAGGAAGACTAGAGCAATAGGCTTACTGTTTAACACTAGTCTGTGTCACCAGAGCTTAAGAGGGATGCATGAAGCATGGAGTTCCATCTACTAACAGACCTCCTCCCCAGCAACATGTTGCCTTGTTTTTAAATAGCTGCTTTTGAAGAAAAAAAAGTGCTTCATCGATGATGAAACAGTTTTATAAACTTGCAGAGGTTCAGACAGAATAAAGAGATCCCTTAAAGCCTGGGATCTAGATTAGAATAGAGAGAGAGAGAGAAAAAAAAATTATCATAGTGCCCCCTAGCTCAGCACCTTCTCCTCAACAGGCCTTACACAAGCACAATTCAGAAACACAGAAAAAGACAAGCAAATAACATATGAGTAAAATATATGTAGCCTTTTTTTTTCCTAGGGGCCAGAATACTTCACTTAAATAAAAATGTACACATTAGATAGAATTATCTAAGGCCTGAGTTGTTTTACTACAGAATGCTACAAACAGCCAAGTTTTTTGTTTTTTTTTTAAGCCATAAAGAAAACCAGTGAACTCTAATTTTATTGAATGGCTTTTTAAAGTATTTTCCCAGAGGACTGATTGGAAAGTGYAATTCATTGGTTCCAAGACATGAAGCAGGCTCTGCTATGCAGGCTGTGAGTCCACAGACAAACAAAGCTTCTTGGGCTCTGGAGTGACACTCACTTCCATGATTGAACATTGTCCATACTCACTGACAATGTGTCCTGTAGTCTGGAATGCCAGTTCCACTATACTTTCATCCTGATCTGAGGCTGCCAGATGAAACACTGAGAAAATGTTTTTCCAGCCAGAACGGATGTTAGCAGCCTGGGAATTCACCATCTGTGCAATGCACCGCACAACCATGTCTCGGATAGTGGGAGACCTGAATCACCATAATAAACAGTCATTTTTTAAACTCAATTACATAATCAATTACAATAGTATAATCCTCTAACAACAGATTTTAGAAAAGCAATTTGAAACATTAATTGCAAAAGCTGATGTTTGTGATCACAGGCAATTCAATTAATTGTATGTTATTACCTGTTTCTCTTCATGATATGTTCAAATGGTCTTAGGAAGTCCTTCTGGAATCGGAAATTAGCAAGTTCTCCTTTTTCCAAGAACTTCATTGACAATTGCCTTAATGAGTCTACTGCAAAAATAGCTACATCTTCATTGGGATTGCAGCCAACCTGAGAACATAGAATAGAAATGCAGAGTAAGCTGGCATCAGAGTTCTTATGGATTCAGCACAAGCTGCCTTTACAGTTGATAACAGAAAASTAAGCACTGCTGGAGAATTAATGAAATAAACAGTAGTCAATTCCAGAAAYCACACTGCTTATGCAATTCAATAATCCCTAACTAACTCCAGCTATTTTCTATGTTAAATAACCTGGCATTTAAAACCTCCTAAAAATAAGCAAGYTGTCTAAGAAAGACTKCAACAGCTGTATTAAAAATGCACRTCAAACACTCATTTGATAAACATTMAACTTAGACTTGAAGACAACCTCTTAAACCAAGTGTCATGAAACACCCCAAAAATTACAATGCGAAACTAACAGCAGCCAGTTCTAGACTCAGGTCATGATAAATAACTTAATGTATACTTCTGTTTTTCTATTTATTATACTGTGTACCTCTGTCTTCTTGCRGGTCTTTCTGGCTTTACAATTTTTGTTGCTTTAAGCTTACAGAGAAGGACAGAAACCCCACTATGATTCATAAAATCATATAATGATTTTCCAATAAATCTCACAAYAGTCTGTATCAGTAACTGAAGGAGCATGCACTACAAGCATTAACAGGGATACCTTATTGAAATGATCACCAATAACTTCCCAGATCCTAGACCACTGTAACCTGATCCGGCCCATGTTGTAGTAAGAGATCTCCACGATCTTCTGCAGACTGAACATTCGAGGGTGGGTAGCAGACAGCAGCTCATCCATGGACACAGCACAGAGCCAGCGAACAAAATCCACTGTTAATGACCAGAGATTTTAATGCAGTATTCTTCCAAGGTTTAGTTTACAGGGGGGAGAGGGGTAGGGAGGAGATGAAACCTACCAATAGCATTTCCATCCAACCTTGTAGATCCCGTAAATATTCTGTAAAGTGCAGTTAAAGATGTGGTTAAAATTTGTTAAGGAAAGCATCCATTAAATATATTAAAGCTTGTCTTGTTTTTCTTAACAATATATAGACAGTCTCTGATTACCTTTATTTATTAAAAAACAAATAGTAATTGTAAAGACACTTTTATCACTTTATCACTTTATTTCAACTTTATTTATCACTTTTATCACTTTTATCACTTTATTTCAGCTTTTATCACCCCTGATCCAAACACGGAACTCTAATGTCTCTAGAGTGCATAATATCCATTTGCCATGACAAATAGATATTTGAAACGCTTCCCATCATAAAGCAGGGAGGACACTGCAAACCTAAACAGCTATTATGTGTTTGACATCAAGCTTCCAGTGCACTTGATGTGATTTTACTGCAAGACAACTTTTTATTGAACTGACATCGATCTTGCTGCTTGTACTTCAACCATAGAAATGTTTGTGAGCCTTCAAAATGATACCTCTTCATCAATTTTGACAACYGTTAAGAAAATTACATGTTCTGATTTCTTATATGCTGAGCAAGCAAGATCCATGAGCATTTCAGTCTGATCACTACTGTATGACAGAAACAGGGAATGTTCATAATACGTATTCTGCCTAGCCAAACCCAGTTACAATAAATGTGATTCATACAATGGAAGACTGGAATAATAATTTTGGTCATTTCAGACARCATCTACATAACCTAGAGGAAAGCAGGGAGCCAGTAATTACATTTAGGAGAAAAAGGGTCTGACAATGATGCCCTCAGTACGAAGGCAAAATGAGATTTGCAATCTGTTTCTATATACAGCAAATCAAGATTCAGCAGACACTACAGCAGACTTCATTCTGCAAGTCTTCTGTAGTCCTTTTTTCGTCAGTAAAAAAGCTTCTTGCCTAATCTTTGCTCCTTCTTGCAAAAACACCCATGATCAAAAAAAAAATCCGCGCCCCCCCCACCCCTCCCAACAGATAAGTACCACTCTGTAGTAGTTTTCATATAGGCTTTTTCTAAATAAATTAATATGGTCATTTTCTTAGCACAGAGTATGCAAATACTGCTTTAAAAACTTCAGGTGGCAACAATAAATTTAGTACAGTACCTGTCTACAGCAACAACAACACTTTGGGAGCTAGTTTCACCAATGGATTCCTGAATACTTGCTATCTGCTTCCAATCCACGTTTCCACCAACTGCAGTGAAAAAAGAAATTTTGAAAAATGAGTAAGAAAGAATACAGAATGGGTTGGGAAGAAAGAGGAATAAAAGTTGTGCCACTACCAGTATAATTAAATGTATTTTTAGTTCACACAAAAGAGAAGCACATTATRAATTTCTCTTGCATGAGCTGGCCATCCCAGTGAACAGCTGCATGTTGGTGTAAGTCCGAATTATTCTAATTWCCTAATTAMTGTATCTCTATCCATGTATAAACTTTATTAGCCCCTCAAAATGGTCCACATTTGGAGCAACAGATATAAATTAAAAAAAACAAAACCTACGAGAGTCACCTTYTTTCCCTCCATTTTTCAATGAACCTTTGGTAATCTTGCCACTTGGAACATACAACATATGACTGAGAATATAGCTTAGAGTATTTTTCCCACTTAATGAGCATCAAGTGAATAAATCCATCCCACAAGTTTTTATTTCTTATCATTCAGAAAGAAGAGCTTCCACCAAAACTCCAYCTTTAAGCTACATCTCAAGTACAGCAAAATTATCATCCAAAAATAGTGAAAAATATCTACAAACAAAAATAGCAATTATTTATTTTGGAAGCTGGAAACTGTAACCCACATCTGGGAAAGCTTATATGAAGAAACTGCTAACTTTGCTAAAAATGTCAGAATTTTTCTCACTGCAATCTCCAAACTCCCGTTGAACCACCATAAAAAAAACGCAGCAGGAATCTTGCAATCACTGGGTAATTCCACATACCCTGTATTCAGGCCTTGTTTTTGATGTTTGTTTTTTTTTTCCCCCTAGCAATGTAGAAAAGAACAGAAGACTAAAAGAAGGCAAATAGTTCTGCTCTCAGAGGTTTGCTGAGAGAAAAACTTCTCATGTTTCAGCCTGCCTCAGAGTCTTGATGTGCTCCATCCACACTTGGAGGTGGCTGGAGATGACTGTCTGTCAAATCTATGTAACCTGACCCACCTGAAGAACTTTTCTAGGGCCTTTATGGAACAACTTTTCTGTACATACATATGTAACCTCATACTAGTATCTCAGCAATTTATAATACCACTGGGTTAGATCAAGACTTCTCTTGTAAGCACACAAGYCAGTGTCAATTAGCTTGAATCTTGGTAATGAGTCAGCTAAGAAACATCAAATGAGTAGCAGAGTTTGAAGAGAATTTGAAGGCTACTTCCAAGGAGTCAGAACCTTAACCAACTTTACCAGCTTACATAAGAATTCCCTGTGATTTTGTGCAGGATTTGTAATTCAAGGCTTGAAAACCTCAACAGACAGCAGACTTACACTACAACAGCTGTGAAATCTTCTACAATGAAACACAGGAGTCAGCTATGTAACTCTGCTTTACAAAAAAGGGATTCCTCAGATTCCCCACTGTCCAAAGAGGATTTCTGGTTATCCAGGAAGTACACTTTGGTATGACCTACTCACAGCAGCAGGTTTTGTCTTCCAACTTTGTGAACAGAAACTGACATAGAAGAAAYGTGAATTTCACAATTACAACTCCAAGTAAGGCAGCATTCCTACCAGAGGAGCAATAGTTAATTTACTTTTACAACCCCCATGCCTGTGGTTTTATGCATTTCCAAGTGCAACAAAAAAAAAAAAGGCCCACAACAGGAAGGTAATACAAGGGATGAAATCTGAATGCAGATGCCTGAACACACCTAAATCCTTGCTGAAGCAGTAAATGAGCAAGAAGCTTTTGGGTCTCGCTTTGTTAAACTTGTTTTTGTTAACTTTAGCAAGAAGARTCAGTGCTACTGCTTATCCACATCTGATTTTGCAAGTTGGTGTGAAAGATGGAGCTTCTGTGTCACCAGACTGCAACTTCACTCACTCTAAACAACTATCTTCCAGTAAAATATGTGTMCATGTATATGAACACTATGTGTTCTTCACAGAAATTTAGGTTTATAGAAACCCATAGTTMCAATGCATACTTTGGAGTAATCATAGCAAATTAAACTATCTGCAAAAAAGGATTTATGGAAAGAAATGAAAACAGTTGAGAAAATGTTTAACAGCCCCTTAGTGCATGAAAACCAAGCTAAGCATTTTCCTATAAGATTGATGCAACATTATTAAAAAAAAAAGAAAAAAAAAGAAGAAAATTATGAAGTTTCCATATGTGCACTGTAATAAGCATTCCAGAAATTCAATTCAGAGAAAAACATGTGCATTTGAGCATAAACTATTTTCCCTAGAAATGTAGCCGACAGCAGCAAAAGGTCCTTTATGAGCTGGACTTATACCAATGACTGGCAAGTATGATTTAGAGACACCTGAATATAATTTTTATTGGGTTAAGAGGACTAAAAACCTTTAAAGTCCAGTCACTGAAGCATAGAGAAACTGCCAGCATTTGGAAGTAGCCAACTTGCACAGGTCATCAGGGAACACTAAAGYGAAGGATGCATACTGGAAGGGCAGGAAGAAGCTCAGTGTAGGAGATGCTGACAGACTCACTGGTTTCCAGGCCTAAGTTTTCCCTTCATCAACACTTGGCAAGGTGAGGGGAATAAAGAGAGGCAGGCCAAAGAGGAGCAGAAGAAAAAGGAATGACTATAGAGGAAGAAAAACTGAGGAGAACACAAAATTGGATAATTAGGACTAGTTTGGGGACTAAGATCAGGGATACTAAGCATCACACTACAACTGAARCTTTCTCATAGTCAAAAAGACATATATATATACACACTTTGATACTTCCAGAGTTTTTTAATACCCTACACCTGTACATCTTTAACTGTGTTCCCATCAAAAAAACAAAACAAAAAAACCCTCAACCTTCTGAAGATAAATTTAAGGTAAGTCTTATACTTTTCTAGGAAGATAAGAAACATCATCTTATTTCTGCAGTATATTTTGGTGCTCGAGCCTAAAAAAGGCACTTWCACAGTACTGAAGTAACCAGAATAGGAAAGAAATGGAATTTCAGAATTTAAGCTAAATTAATCTCCCACTTGGTTTGAATTCTGTGTATTTCTCACAAAGCTCCACAACAGATGSTTAACCTACACATACTGACTTTGCTTGCTTGGTAAAATACTTGGCACACTTATGTTGCAATATTATTAAATCTGGTCATACCATCTGCAATCCATTCTTAGCTGGAAAGTTGTATTTTAATAGAAGTGAATAATATATATAATCTTCTTACATTTTCCACCCTAGCAATAACAGAGCAAACTAAGTATTCCAGAAATTGGAATAAGTCTATTAAAAGCATAAGTTTTACAAGGACTACTTCATGGTCTATTGTCAGAACCTCATATAAAAACACAGAATAAACTTAAATAGTTCTCTGAACAAAACCAGTTAAATGAAATACTTCATATCTGCATTACTTACCCAGTCCCAGCCCCACAAATTCATCAGGTGCCTGATCTTTTGTTCCAGTAAAAGAACCTTCCCTGCCACGCACTGTCCCTGAGATGTAGCGAGGTTTTACTCCAGTTCCTATTAACTGTGCCAGTTCAAGCTGACTGATGCATTTCAGAATCTATTCCAGAGAATAAGAAATTGTTTACCAACAGAAAGCAGTTTGAAATAGTAAAAAAAAATTAAATTTCTTTAGAACAAAAAAATTCTAAACACACACYTGAGGTTGGAAAATCTGTTCTTTTGTCTAAAATGAATATTAATTTAAATAGTACTGCATTCATCTCTCTCAGTTTTATGTCTCACTTAGACATGTTTTGCTACKTTAATTGGCTGCATAATGCATGCAACAGAAGTACACATGCAGCACTTACCTAAACCCCACTGTGTTTATGCACAAACAAGCACAGTACTGTGTTGAAAATCAACGAACATGCTTTCTTATAGTTCAAACGCAAATGACTTGTACCTCATGCCAGGAATTTCCTAAATAGTTCCCATCTGTGTGAGCCACTGTGATGAGAGTTTTAATGGTGTCAATATTCTTCTGCTTCATTTCAGTGATACCAGAACTCACTGTAAGCAACGTAAATCTTGCTAAGGCTTGAACATAGGCATCTCTTTCAAGCTACAAATGGGAGGGAAAGAAACAGAAGTCTCATAAATATTTTTGCCATTTCTTGTTCTGAGTACAATCTGTGTGATTTCATCAACCATACCATTTACCTTTCTCTTTCTAGAACTGAATTTCCAGATCACAGTGAAAATAACTCAAGTTCTTCACCAGTAAGAAGGTATTTGTGGAATGAAACCAGGTTCCTTCTATTCAGGAACATGAAGAGTAATGTCTGACAGCTTAGAGCACAGAAGTTGTATTTAAGTTTCTGGTTTGGTCTTTTTTGGGGAAAASAGGATGCTGTTTCAGAAGAAATGTTGCTACTTAGCTAAGTTTTCAATATTCTTGTACTATACTCAGACCTACTCTGAAAATGCCGCCTTTAGTGGACTCACTGAAGTTTTAGCAACTTTTTGTCAACAAAATCTAAAAAATGTATCTAAAAGGCACGTTATGCCRATTCCATGGAATTGCTCAAAACCTATTTGATTTAATTTTCATCATTTGGAGCACCTCAGGAGCTTCTGAAGCAAGTGCCATGGGTCAACAGCAAGTGACCATAATCTAGACAGATCTCACAAAATAAAATTCTACCCAGTTACCCAATTTTTATGTGTATGGTATCTATGAGCAACAAAGGGAACGYCTCAGATCTCACATGAACCAATTACAATGGTAAAAAGGGGACTGCAGCTGAGCCCACAAGTGCATTTTATTCTCCTGTTATGYATAGACTGAAGGCTGTAAAGTGAAATGGTTGTACATCAGATAAACAAATGACAATTATGAAACAGATTTAACTGTTGGAATATTCAGAGCTATTTTAAAGTAAGAAATCATTGAGCACAGAAACAACCAAATATAAAATACAAAAAAACCCCAAATCCAGGAAGAATGTTAGTGTTTTCTCTGTGGAAGAAAACACTCACATCACAACAGGGGGCTATGGCAGAGAAGGGACAGATTGCCACTGAGCCACTGACCTCAGTGTAGCTGCTACATTCAAACCCAACCATTACTGCAGGGTATGCTGGCAAAGGCACAGAAAATTATGCAGAAACACAGAAAAATAAGTCTCAAAGAAAGTGTACTAAGCAATGAAGCTTTAGAGTCTACAAATTGCATATCTTCCGTAAAAACAGAACATTTTCAGTCCTACACCTTCACACAGGTATTCCCCCCTCCCCGCTTTTTCTAAGCCAGTAAAGCAGAAGACAAACAACTAAACAACGTGTCCATCACCTAGAAATTAAAACCTGATGATTTAAGCAGATTAAGTACATCCTTTTGATGTATACCTTGTCTCAGGTGCTTAAAGACAAAAATCAGACTGTGTGACAAGTCTAAGATTAAAAGCATAAATAATTAAAACCAGAACCTATAATTGAGGTTTCAGAGGTGAACATGCTTAAGCTATATTGTGTATTTTGGAAATTTTCTTAAAATTAAAGGCATCCAGGTCCTTCCATTATCTCTCAAGGCATGTAAAAAAATGTTAACTCTTAATATACACCAATCTTTATTTCTGTACATTTACACAATAAAAATTGAAAAGCTGCCATCACTGATTAAGCACATGAGGAAAAACTTCATTCCAACAGAAAAGATCCTTAAATTAGTTCAAGTATAGATGTGCCAGTCTCCTTCAAACCACCAGAGCTGTCTGGTGTCTGCAGTCAGACAATATCCCATCTAATTGAGACCATGTGAATTGGAACCATCCTGTAATGCTGAAATCACCAACAAAACACTACTGCTTTTAATTATATGAACAAAACAATTTCCACAGAAAACCAAGAAGTAATAATGCTTACACTGAAAATGCAAAAACATTTTTTTGAAATTTAAAAATGTGTTTTTGGAAGACCTGCAGTTCAATCAAGGCAATGGAAGGGTACAAGTGAATCACAGGGCTCTTAGAGCAAAGATATCCTTGCCTTCCCCAGGCAAGKCTGACCACTGCAGGACTGGGAGCTAAACTCTGCACCTGCTGGAACTGGTACTGCTACCAGTTTCACTTTTGCAGCTTCGGAACAAAACTAACCAGAGCGTGTTTCACTGAACATCTGCAGGCTCCAGGGAAGGCTTTGTTCATCAAATTTTWAAGTCTGTTCAGCTCAGGGACAGGTGGTTGTGCAGAGATTAGGTGGAAAAACAGAGGAAAGAAACCTCACATGATCTCAAATGGGCTTTTTTAAGCAGCTGTATCACAGGTCCCCATGTGCCTTTCCACATTAGTGGTGAAAATTTATCTAACTTGGTAAACACAAGTGCAAGGGGAAAAGGAAGGAAAGCATTCCCTATTGTATCACAGTTCAGCATCTTCTGTTTAGTCTTATACAGTTGGTTTTTAGTTGATGTGTGCTCTTTTGGTAAGCATTTTCAACATACACATGGAATAACACAATGCCAAACATACGGATTTTGCCTGCTCCTCTCTTCAGCTATCTCTATAATAGACCTATGGCAGACCAGTACTCCATTTATTAACTAATAATCTACAATAACATAATTGTACCTTCCCTAGCAATGGTTTCTAAATAGAAAAACAAAAGCCAAAAAAAGCCCAAGTTTAATCACCATTGCCTTCTGGAGCCAGAGAGTCTGCCATTCTTRGCAYTGCACTTAATGCAAGATCCATTCATTCATTACACCAGGAATGCCATTTCCAGTGCCATAACTGATCAAAGGGTATCCATTCATAGACATCTCAGATTAGTGTATGCTCTCTGAAGTTGAGAACAGTCTTTCCAATACAGGTCACAGAGATACTATTTTACAGGACAGAGACACTCATTTTATAAAAACAACACAACACACCTAAACAGCTTTGTAACAATGCTAGAAATAAAATACTTAGACATAAAAGTAGTCAATTTCTAGGGAAACAAACATTCAGTGCAGAGGCATGGAAGTTCTTACCACCAAACACCAGGAAAAATAAAGGCCATTTCATTTACACTTCCAGTCAAATATCAGATGAAACAGCAATGTCAGAAGCAGGAAGCCTCTAGGTATAGCAGTGCACAGCTTCAGCAGCAAGGACTCTTAGAACCCCACTGACATTTTGCTGGTACATAAATCAAAGTATTGTGTCAATCTTACATTTTTTACCTGAATGTTGAAAATGCAAGCGATCCGGATGGCACATCGAATACCCTCCAGACAGAGAGAGGCAACTTCGGTGTCATCACAGTCCTGCAGGCCCACGCTGAATGCAGCCAGGAAAGGGGTCCATGCCAGCTGGAATGTGTGCAAAGTTAAGTGTTATATTAACAATTGTTGGCACTTGAAGAGAATGTTATAGTTTCACCATCTCGCTGAAGTGTAAATTCCATTCTGAACTTACATAATCAACCTTGAAGCTGTCTTTTGACAAAAAGGAACAGAATATACCAACATGAGACACACAACAGTATGAAGTGTGGTTAGAAGAGACATGAGACACAGACTGGGGCAGAAGTGATGCAGAGTGCAGCTTCCCTCAAAARCATCTTTCCTCTCCCTCAGCAACAAACACACAGCCATCTTCAGATAGTTGTAAAAACCAAACCCTAAAGTTTGTCTGTTGTCTGTTACAGTTTTAGCATTCCCAGGATGACTTTTCACTTTGCACACTGAAAAATAGAGTGGACGGTTATTGTAATAACCAACACACCAGATAACAGATTTATGATCAAAAGTACGTATTTAAGTAAGACTAGCTTGTCCTCATAACACCAGAAAAAGAAAAAATAAAAAAAGGAGAGCAGTGAAAATAAGGCAAACTTTATTAATGACACTAAAATTATGGTAAGCCAACAACAACAAAAAAAAATATCCAGGACATGACTTTTRTCATATCTCTCTACTACTAATTTTGTTGCTCATTTCCCTCCATCTTTTTGTACTTAAGCCATTACTGATGTTTGCCATTCCTCTTGCCTTGAGGATATAATATATGCAACTAAAATTACTGCAAGAGAGTCTACATAGTCCTTTCTTGTGGTCAAGGCTCCCTCTCCCAAAGGCAGAAAAAACAGTCAGAGGATGCAGAGGATCCTGCAGTAACTACACAGGGTTATGGAGAGGAAACAGCACAGAATCCAGAATGATTTTAGAAATAGTTTTACCAGAAGTCACCCCAGATGAAATACAGAGTCAATGGGTACAGYAAGGAGCAACAGATTTCATAATTTCATAATAAAATGAAGAGCTCTGGTTTCATTTAAGCCAACAACTCCAAAAGMACTACCTTCAAAGAGCATTTAATGCTTGAACATACCAAACTGTAACTGTGGGACAGTATTAAAGGCATTGAATGAATTCACAGATTCAGGATTTTATTCCTTATTCTATCACCTTTAAAGGTCCCTTCCAACCTGAACTATTCTATGATTTTACGTTCAGAAATATATGTTTTTTTCCACTGCCTTCCTAATTTTCACTGCTATTGAAACCAAAACTAATATTAAAGAAATCACAAAACTGAAATAATATCTTAAGAACTACCTAATGGTCTATATACTGTGCTTTGTAACTAGATGTATGCTGTTACTTGTAGGCGGCTTTGTTATTACAGGTGAAAATCAAGCCTCAAAACCAGACAATCAATTCTGGGCTGCTTAGATGGGTGTATAAATTGTATTTTTTTCCCTTTTAAAAATTTAGCCACGTATCTGTAAACACAGTTACAATTATCAATTTCATGTGGACATCAATGGGTGAGATACCCAGAAATTTGTAAATTTTTGCTGAAAATATAAGTCTAAATAAAAATGTGAAATCAAGTATTCAAATTCCACAGTTCTCACTTGTTTTTGAGAAGAGGCCCCACTGTTCAATTCATTACACTACTGTCCTCAGTACTTTAACGAGCTCATGAACATTCTCAAGTAACTTCAAGTAACAACTTCTAATTTTTTGCACTTTCAAGAAACATGTTTAAGGTGTTTAACCAGGGTGCTTCATATTTTGCTCCTTTGAAAATGAACTTTGGAAATACACTTTTCAGATAGTAAAGGGCAGGAAGTATTAGGGCTGGTATCTTGAAGGAAACCACACTATGAATTTTACAGATGCCTGCATGTGAATTATTGAATTTCAGCCTTGAGGAAGTCAGCAGAGAGTAAGTCTAGTACATCTCTGCTATGTGACACCTTGAACAGCCTAAAAGTAAATTTTTAACATGGTCTRTGCTTAGTGTTCCTCTGTACAAATCAAATACTGTGCTAGTTTTTTCATTAAGGTGACAASTTGTAATTTTGCCTCACAGACAGCAATCTTACAGCAAGATCCTCAGTGTGCCCAGGTGGCCAAGGCRGCCAGTGGCATCCTGGCTTGTGCCTGCAAGTGTGGCCAGCAGGACTAAGGCAGTGCTCTGTACTCAGCACTGGTGAGGCTGCACTTGGAATCATGGGCTCAGTTCTGGGCCCTCACTGCAAGAAAGACATGGAGGTGTTTGAGAGAGTCTAGAGAAGGACAATGGAGCTGGTGAAAGAGGTGGGAGTTGGTCTCCTTCTCTCAAGTAACAAGGGAAAGGATGAGAGCAAGTGGCCTCAAGTTATACCAGGAGATGTTTAGATTGAATATTAGGAAAAATTCCTTCACAAATGCAGCTGACAAAAGTTGGGAGAAGCTGCCCAAGGAAGGAGTGCAGGCACCAACCCTGGAAGCATTTAACTGACAGGAAGATGTGGCACTTCAGGTCATGGTTTAGTGGTGGACTTGGCAGCACTGGGTTAACARCAGGACTCAAAGCTTTTAAGAGGCCATTTCAACCCAAATGTTTCTGTGATTCTTGGCCCTGGAGCTKCACCTAACCTCACAGCACACCCCTCCAGGGAACCATCTGTTTATTCAGTGGTAGAGGTCTGAGACTTTACTTCCCTGGAGTGGTTCACAAAGGGATCATGTGAGGACCAWGACTTGAACAAAGGCACAAAGGAGAGAACAGCAAAGCCATAACAATTTATCTSAATGGCAATGACTGCTGTGAGTTAGGTTATGCCAGATACCACATCCAAGAGCACACTGAGGCACTGTACACTACTGAATATGCTCTATCTATGAATCTGATTCACTGCTATGGAAGAGGCATTTGGGATGCAGACAGCTTTGCACTTACATGACAGCAGACAGGTGTTTGTAGTAATAGTTACAAAAACAACAGGTATGATAATAACAGGTCCAGCTTCCTCCTGGTCCTTCTACACTGGGCCAGAGCCCTAGCTTTCTACAGTATGAATTTGTAACAGACAACACTGGATAAAGGTTTTTCCTGATAACTGCTCCATTGCCTTAAGATGCTTCTTCTATCAGCATAGAAACTTAAATTCCAGGGTAAAGGAAACTAGATTAKAATGCTCAAAATCCTCTCCTTCATATAGCAAGTTAAATAACTCACAAAATGAGCAAAACACAACAGATACAAATCCTTAGTATTTTCAATAAGTCCTGTCAGTCAGCATTTTGTATTAAGAAACTGTGATATTCTACATGATTATTTAAACAYGTATCTCACCTTAAACATGGGCCTCACATGCTCCAGGTGTGTTGCACTAGTAAAAGGGGCCTGAACGTGGCTCACTGCCTCCATAAGAGCTTTAGCTGTTTTTGCCATTTGTTCCATTTCCAAGTTATATAGSAGTCTTCTCTGCTTCTCACTAGCAACACCTGCAAACACATTTTTTCTTTCATTTGTGCATCTTTAGCAAGGGTGTCTTTAGGAATGTAGTAATTTTACATTTTTCATTAAATATAATACTCAGTTGCATTTTCGTATTATCTTTACTTCCTGAAATTATCACACTAGCCTTCTCATATTTCTTGTACAATACAGATAAAATTTAACTKAAGGCAAACTTGCATTTGAAATGTAAACTATTTTTAAACCTTTACAGAATTTTAAGATTTGAACAACAGACATTTCTTCTCCATCACCTCAACTGACAGCATAAATATCACACCCATTAAAGTAAATTCAAAATTAAGAGATATTTCACAGGAATCCATCAGCAGAGAAAACAACAGTAAAAATAACTGGACACCCTTTTTCAGTGTGAGAATKACATTAAACCTTTTCAGTTCCATAACAGAACCTCCATCTCATGAAGACAGTGAAATCCAAGTAGCATGTAATAATTATCTTTTTAAAAATGACAATAGAGCATTATGTTCAATGAATGATTWCTGAAAACAAGAGTATTTCTTTTTCCCAGATACAAGTTTCCTGCAAGCAATCCATTCATAAGGCTATTCTAGGACTTAAATGATACAAATATAATTGTTGGGAAAGTTAATGTTGTCTGTAGAAAAGCTAGAATGAGTAATATCTCAATCTTCGCACTGTGCAAAACAAAAAGTTTTTCTGGTATCTGAGAGAGGAAAAGATAATTAATAAAGTGCACRAATTAGGGCCCTAAGAATCAAATATTGCAAAATATCTGAAGACAGATTGATTATTGCAGGAAATCACAACAGTTACTTGAGAAATAGAAGACACACACAGTGTGTGTGCTCTGCTCTGTACCTATTGGCAACCAAGTCACTTCACAGAGCCCTCCCATTTCGCTGTGTTGCTGCTCAACAGCAAAACCTGCCTCCTTCATGGCCAATGCACTCGTTGCCACGAATTCAGATGGAAAAGGGAAGTGAAAATGAGCAGTTGCACTTAATGAAGATTTGAGGTTAGCATCATGAATTTATGTTAAGAAGAAAAGGATATAAAATTAGAAGCTAGGACCCACTGCAAGTTAAGTGAGTGGTGTTTGCTTCATTCAACTAATTTTAAAAAGAACTTCATTAAACTGAAGAGCCAACCCTTGAAGAAAGCTAACAATGCCACTACTTACTTTGTTTACTGGATTTTGTGGGTATTGTTAATTCTTTTGTTTCTTTCATTGAAATCTTCTTTCCAGCTATTTCATTGTARATAGCAGATAAATATTCTTCAGGGAGATCTTTACTGTCATTGATACCTCTATTCATTTTAATATACTGTTCTTTTGTCATTTTATTCTTAACCTGAAATGCAGAAAGTAGCTGTAAATATCAACAAATGAGGCAAGCTCATCAATTACAATGCTCCCTATAAAAACTGCCCAGCCCACAAAAAGTTACCATCAAGGATAAATCTGCTGATTTAGAGGACATTTTAAGGTATTCAACACATCTGAGACTACACTGTCAAATCTACAATACACCACAAAGCTATGAGGACATTCCAACACTTGGAACATTTGGTAGGATCCACAGATCAAATGTATGTCACGTTAGACATACACAAGAGGAAAAAAAAGTAAAAAAAATGCTTTTTCTTGTCATACAGACCAAACTATCTATCATGCAGAAACCTATCTTATGGAAAGGCCTAACCAAAAAAATTTCAAAACCTCAACACTYATGAAACATAACACTGTTACTTATAAGATGCAAAAACATACACTACCTTACTGCTTACACACATACTGGTGTTAAATTGGACATCAAGCTTTTACAACTACATTGCCACAAAGCCTGAAAGTTACATGTCTATGAATTACACAGATATTTATTCCAGCAACATACCTGTGGACTGTGAAGATCTGTTGTCAACATGATAATTGAGTAAGCTAAAACATATGCAGTATCTGCACTAGCAAACAGAGTTTGCCTGAAGGCAAAAAGGAGAGAAAGAATAGCAAATTTAATTTATTAGGATTTGTTACTAATTACTCAGCTTTCCAAARTTCTGAAGAAGAAGTACATCTTACCCTTGGTTACATTCTAAATATCTAGCAGCAAATTTCTCCATTAAGCGATCAATTTTTTGAGCTTCTCCAGGCAGACGAAACCCTTCTAGAAACATGCGCAGAGCTGAAACGAAATCCTTGCCCGAAAAGTCGTGCTGGTCTACRTAGGCATACATGACTTCTTTGTTAAATTTATCATTGTCTCCCAGGAACTCCCCAACCTGAGTCTAAAATAACAACAGAAAAGACAAACTAGTGCATTGAGTTTTGAAAAATAAATATAAATAACAACAACAGTCAAATGTTTTACAAAAAGGAGAGGCATGTACTGCAGTTAACTGAAACACTCTCCTGCTTCTCCTCTATTGTCATTTTGTCATGTCCAGCATTGTCTCCTATATTGGTCATATATTCCACCATAATGCTTCTACATCCTCATGTGCATCTGCCTACATTCTTCCTTCTCTGCTTTTAYTCACATGTCATTTTTTTCTTAGATGAATTCCCCACGTGTACAAGACAAAGTTAATATAACTAATGGTTGTTCTCTGCTATAATGATTTTTTTACTACAGGAATGAAAAGCTCACTAAACTCAACTTTGTTCCCYAGAGTACTGATCTCAAACAGATGCAAGGGATGCTCAAATAAAAATAGCTGRTACTCAAATATATCTGAGTTGATTACTGTCAACACAACACAGTACAGTGAAAAAGAGCATGCATTCAGATAAAGATGCCTGTATTTGTAAACTGAGATTAAAAAATGTTTTGATGTCTAATTCTAAGCATTAATACTGAAATTTGTGGCTTCAGCMACAGTTGCAAACATGGGCACCAATGGCTGTGGTTTTTATGCRCAATGGTGAGAACTGCTGTTTCAGAACGTTAGGTTTCTGATGACAATATCAACGTGAGATATTCCCACCCAGGTATTGCAGGACGCTTCCAAGTCCAGCAACAGCTGCTAGCTGCAAATAAAATCAAAGAACTAATCTCAATTAACTAACTTCCCTCTGGAGGCAGAAAAAATGCTTCTGATGTTGTTGCACCACACTATTATTTTCACCATCTCTGAAGGACAGATACTTCTGGCAGTTCCTTACTAAAGGATACAGGACTTACTAAATTGCTTCAAGCTGCAGTAGCAACTAGAGTACAAGTTTTGAGTCAGCTCAAGTAGGTTAGTCTCTTGCTTTACACCTTGCTGAACTGCAGGATGCACAGAGCACAGGGTAGGGCTCTACTGCACCCTCCAACTCAAATTCCTTGCACTTAAACATTTTAGAAGACTTTCCTCAACAATGTGTTATACACTCTAAACACTATCAACTGATTTTCAATTAGTACRAACACATCAGCATGAGCACAGACAACCATCAGGAAAACAGTTTCCTTACTGAATCTAATCTTTCCTCTTGATGCAAGAATTGAGCAATATCTTCAGGGGTAGTGCCAAGCATTCCTTGTTCTTGCAGGTATTGAATCCCTCTCTTTGGTTTCTTGTTGAATCTGTACAATGAAGAACAGGATGAGAGTTAACCCTTTTACCCATGCACAAAGCTGTACCAGCTTAAGTAAAAAAAAAAAAAATCAGAAATTTCAGATGAGATGCTGAAAAATCTACACATTAAATATTTTTCCTTTATCAAACTGCACATTAGGTAAGAATTAGCCATTCCCATTTACTCTTCCAAATCATAAAGAAAAAAAAATTCCACAAAGACAGCAAAATCTTGAAAAGAACAATTATGCTGTTCATTTTTATCTTAACCTGTATGAAACAATCAAAACATTCATTAGTTGCCTGTAAAAATCACACATTTTTTGGAAGAGACCTCCAAGATCATCGAGTCCAACCCAGCCCTAACACCTCAACTAAACCACGGCACCGAGTTCCAGTGTTTTGTTAAACACATCCAGGGATGGTGACTCCACCACCTCCCTGGGCAGGCCATTCCAGTACTTCATCACTCTTTCTGTAAAACGCTTTTTCCTAATATCCAACCTATATTTCCCTTGGTGCAGGGAAGGGAAAGATCGTGTCCTCTTGTTCTGTCAGCTGCTGCCTGGAGAAAGAGACCAAACCCCATCTGACTACAGCCATCTTTCAGGAAGTTGTAGAGAGTGACAAGGTCACCTCTGAGTCTCCTTTTCTCCAGGCTGAACAACCCCAGCTCCCTCAGTTGTTCCTCACAGGGTTTGTGTTTCCAGCCCCTCACCAGCCTCGTTGCCTCCTTTCGACGCGCTCAAGCGTCTCAAGGCCCTTCCTAAACTGAGGGCCCAGAACTGGACACAGCACTCGAGGTGTGGCCACACCAGTGCCCAGTACAGGGGAACACTGACCTCCCTGCTGCTGCTGCCACACTGTTCCTGATCCAGGCCAGGATGCCTTTGGCCTTCTTGGCCACCAGGGCGCTGCTGGCTCATGTTCAGCTGCTGCCACCAGCACCCTCAGGTCCCTTTCTGCCTGGGAACTGTCCAGCCACACCATCCCCAGTCTGTAACACTGCAGGGGGTTACTGTGGCCAAAATGCAGGACTTGGCACTTGGACTTACTAATCTTTATCTCCTTGGACTCTGCCCATCCATCCAACCATTCCAGGTCTCTCTGCAGAGCCCTCCTACCTTCCAACAGATTGACACATGCACCCAGCTTAGTGTCATCTGCAAATTCACTGATGAAAGACTCAATCCCCTCATCTATGTCATCAATAAAAATATTGAACAGAACTGGCCCCAGCACAGACCAGAGGGCCACCACTGGTGACTGGCCAGCAGCTGGATGCAGCACCATTCACCACCACTCTCTGGGCCCAGCCATGCAGCCAGCTCCTAACCCAGCAGAGAGTGCTCCTGTGCAAGTGTGGGCTGCCAGCTTGTCCAGGAGTGTGCTGTGGGAGACAATGTCAAAGGCTTTGCTGAAGTCCAAACAGACAACATCCACAGCCTTTCCTGCATCCACCAGGCGTCACCTGGTCATAAAAGGAAACCAGGTTGGTCAAACACGACCTGCCCTTCCTAAACCCATGCTGGCTGGGTCTGATCCCCTGGCCATCCTGTAAGTGCTGCATGATGACACTCAATATAAACTGCTCCATCACCTTAGYGGGTACTGAGGTCAGGCTGACTGGYCTMTAATTACCAGAATCCTCCTTCCCACCCTTCTTGTGAATGGGTGTCACATTGGCCAGCTTCCAGTCATCTGGAACCTCACCAGTGAGCCAGGACTGTTGGTAAATGATGGAGAGCAGCTTTGCAAGCTCCCTCATCACCCTGGGATGGATCCCAGCTGGGCCCATAGATTTATAAACATCCMAGTGKCTCAAAATRRAAACATACAAAACATAGAACCAGGAAACTGAAATAAACTGAAGCCCTAAAGGACTAAGGCATATTTGTGCAGAGTCCCAGAACTATATGACAGGGAAYTTTTACTTTTCCATAAAACTGACCTCACTGAGGAGATTAAGGTGATGAAGATGAAATCATACAGAAGATTCATGTCAGACTGCACTGAGAAATTACACTGTCCTCCAGTTCTAATTATGACAAGTTAATTAATCATAAGGACTAATCAGCATAAACATATAGGCATTTTCACCTATATGTACACCAGTAACATGTACATTAAAATAGGTCATATTTGAACAGTCACGAGTCCAATGTTCTTTTTTGATCCAAGTATAAAAAYCTTATTTTTAGACAAGCAGGTCTGGAGAAAAAAGAACAAACATTCAGAGTACTCATCTTCTAGCTGTGAGGAATTAGGTTAACACAAAACACTGTTGACAGGCTCCAAAGGGGACGCCATTCAGCACTCTTTCACCAGAGGAAGTGCTGTTACATCCAGAGTTTTTTTCCTAACACAAGATGAGTATCTATGAGGAGAAGGAAGAAAAACCCAGGAATCTTCATAGCTCCRAAAGAATCCACCCTCCCATGGGTGATAAAAGGGCACTCACAAGTCAATTCCTTGTTCTATTATTTCCTTTTGCTGCTTTAGGACTTCAAACTGYTCTGGGTTGTCAGTGCCAGACATCTGTGTGCTGTAACTGCCAATTCCTGATGAAGCAGTAGAATCCAAAGAATTTAAGCTTCCATATCTGTTAATTGTCTCAGGGTGTTTGGTTTCACTGCTGTCCTGTTCTGTGGGTTTTTCTTGGCCTATAAATTGGAAAAGGTTACATATATCCAAAATATATACAATATATAAAAGAAATAAAAATCACATGTCAAATCCTCAATGCAGGCTTCTAAAATTCTGGATTATCTTCAATTATGTATTTAATAAATATATCTTCTGCTTTTATTTTGGTCAGGAAAGTAAATAATAATTAAAAAATCACTACAACATATCAAGGAGAATTATTTCAGTTCATCACCTACTGAAATTTAAGTCTTAAATTAAAACTATAATTTCAGGTAATTGGGAAAAAACCCCAACACATCAGAAAATCAACTACAGCTTTTATATTTTATTTTCAAATCCAGTGTCACTTTTAACCTGGAGCAACTATTCTAAGTTTTTGAAACACAGTGTCTAAAAAAATTCAGGCATGCCAAGGAGCTGGTGCTCTCAGTTGACAAAGACAACCATGCTGACCACTCCAAGAAAGTTTACTACTTCACCTACCAACTTTAAGTGCTTAATCTGAAAATTCTGGCATAACCTTAGGTCAGGTGRAAACAAGATTAAAACAGGTAATTATTTAGTTAATTCATGGCTTACAGCATTCAAACTTTGACAGTTAAGAAACATGTAAGTAAATATTCAGTAAATAAGTAATTTTTAAAGTAACCAGTAAATAAGTAAAAATGCTCTCTATTCAACTTGCTTTAGCAGTTATTTAATCAATATGAAATTATATAAAAATTAGGGGAGTGTCAAAGAAAGTTTTGAGACACTTTTAAAATCAGAAATACAGAAAACAACAGGATTTAGACATTTTCAGTCCTGGAGCATTATAGGAATTCCCACAATTAGGAAAAGACAACTAAGATAACTTATGACACCAAACTTGCCAAACTTGCCAATATTTCTACCAAAGGAAAAACAGTCTGGACATTAACAGCATCAAAATACTGCAAGAACACAATCAAGTCCTGCAGCACCTCATTACTAAAGCCAGAAGAAACACATCTTAYGTCTTACCAAGAGTTGTCTGGGAATTGGGATTCACATATTGATCCTTACTCCACTCAACCATGCATTTCAAGATCGATACTAAGCATTCCAATCCTTTTTTCCGCAAACTTAATTCCTAGAAAAGATTTCATAAACAATTAATTAGTGGGCTGGAGAGTTTTGTCTCAAGCTATCATGCCAAGAAACATGAAACTTCATAAAGTTTGGTGCAATTTTTACCTGAACAYTGGACATGCCAAGTTCTTGGCTACCCCTTCCTTGAGCAATCTTTGATAAGTCATTAACCAGCCTTTCAAATATATTTGCTGCATTTAAATCACAATCATAGTTCACGTAGATGTCCACCACGCTCTGAGCATCTATAAAMAAAGTGACATTGTCAACCTTGAAACAAAAACTTGGTAATTTAATGAAAGGCAAGTATAGTTTTATTCTTTAAGATAAAAAAATCTAGAACACAACAGCCCTTAATACCTGCACATATCCTTGTCAGCGTTTGTATAACCATCCACTTATGATCAAATGAGCTAGTAGAAGTTTCCAAGATATACAGGAAAATTTCTTTGAAGAAAACCTAAAAAATATTCCAGGAAGAGGGAGAAAAAAAAAAATCTATTACAAAAACAGTCACAAACTTTGAAGGTCAAAATTCTGATGTAATTCTGAAAGCAGGATTTTAGAAGTACAGGAAATAATGAAAAAGCAAAAAAAAAGGAGGTAAGGAAGAAATACAACTTACAACTGATACATGTAAATTGGGAATTTCAATTATTTACTTATGTGCTTCTGCAGTGTTGTCCAGGTTTATTTTCTGAGCATTCAAAAGCAGAAGAATTGGGAATAATGTCAAATGCTGAAGGACAATCCAGCCTAACAAGAAGCCTAAACTGCTGCTAAGAGTTCATTTGGGATTTTGAGAGAAGAGGTATTACCTCATGGTAAAAATACTTTATCTACAAGATGATGACATTATGGCACAAACATAACAAACAGCTACTTATGCAAATTTGAAGGATTGGACCTTAATTAGAAGGGAAACATTTTGACACAAAAGAAATCCCTCTACAGTATTAGATTATTATTGGAAGAAGGGTACCAGTCAGGCACAGCATGTAGTAATTCCATTTACAGTAAAGCTACTCTCACTAGAATACAGATAGGTTTTCCCAAAATCATTTCTGTTGTYTGGAACAGAAACTACTTCATCCCCTCTCAATTAGTTCCTCACCAGATCCATCATCACCATAGGCTGACTAATTCAGTCAAGCTTGCTTAGCAGCTAAAGCAAGGCTTCTTCTCACTTCTTCCCTGAACAGTGGCAACTGTAACAGCACCTGAACTCAAAACCAAACTGCTACAGGGTATTACATCACTTCTGCACTTCTGAGAGCTCAGCTCTTCACAGCCACCGTGGCTTCCAAGGCCATAATACATACTTTTACTGGATGGCTGCTGAGCCTCTCAAACCTCTCAACTTCTCCAAYAGCATCACACAAATATCCAAATATGTAACTACCCTTGTTTTTAATATTGACTGCTCCTCCATAGTACCGAATTTTTACAGAGATTTGTATGCTTTTAGCCAGGTAGAGAAAAACATCAGGCTGCTTCCACTTTAAGTCATACATCTGGGGAAAAACAGCAATACTGTCTTTCAGGCAACTTTGGTGGTAAGCTATTTCCTCAAGCCAAATGTGCTAACAAGTAGTTACATTTTATTGATCTCTTTAGAGAAACTGAGGCACATAGCACAATGCCAGCTGTCTTAATAAGGAAAGCATCTCTAGGAAACCTAAGGAATTCAACACATAATTCAAAGACCTGCATGCGCTTAAACATACTTAAGCATACTAGACTGATTTTAGACACAATTTTACATAACCAAAGAAAGACAAAAATTTAATACATGTTGTGCTGTGAGTAACCCTCACATTTGGTGTTTTCTGATTTTTTATTGAAGGACACTAATTTTATATATTCTCTAGAACCAGCAAAAGTATTTTTTTCTGGTAGAAAATTTTCAAAATAAGTCATTRATGAAGCAGAGAAAAAGGTTTCACGGACAAAAACTAAACCAAAATCTAAGCTAGAAGAGAAAATAGCTGGAAGCTCTGCAGAGTATCAAGACACTTCAGATCTCTATGCCTCTGAGACCAAGCTGGCTTCTTGCTTCTGGTGTCACCTTTGTACAAGTATATCCCGGAATGAAGAACATCTAAAAATCACAGTTATGGTTTTCACAGCTTTCAGCTATTTAAAAATGCTATTTATCACTATATAACTTATTGCAATTCACATCACAGAGTTGAGACTCTGTTCCAACATACTGGAAAACGAAACCAAAAAAGAGCTACTTATTATGTTTGGTTAGCTAAAGTATGAGTTTTAAGGTATTCACAGTTATGAAAAGGTGGCAATGGTAAGGAAAGCTAAA
Organism: Alauda arvensis; assembly: GCA_902810485.1. Lineage (NCBI taxonomy): Eukaryota > Metazoa > Chordata > Aves > Passeriformes > Alaudidae > Alauda > Alauda arvensis. Next base: position 1,619,949 of record CADDXX010000108.1, read on the forward strand.
TGACACCCCAACTCCCTATATCTAGGATTTGATTTGCTGCAAATAAATTCATTAACCCGTTCAGAATTACTGTTACAATACAACTAAGGTACAACTCAAACTATTTTACTGTCAGAGGGCAGTGTTAGGTAAATATGTAAGTCAACAGGCCATGGGTGGGTCACCTTCAACAGAATCTGAAACTATTCTTTTCAAACATGCCAGAAAATTCTTACACAGATGAAAAATGCAGCCTCAATCCCAAAATATATGGGTTTTGCATATTATAAATCAGAGCATATGGCTCTCCTTACTGCTCCAAGACACAAACTGCATGTGAAGTTATCTACATGTCTACCCACATCTTCAGAATAACCTTTAGGATCAGTAGCTGAAAGAAGAATTCTTAGCTCAGAATTAGGAAAAAGAAAGAAGTTTCTAGAAACTGCTGTACCCCATACTTTGTAGTAGACGCTACTTCAACAGCATCAAGGTTTTGGGTTTCCTATTCACAAGGAGGAAATGCAGCCCTGATATGTGGTGATGGTCCTCATTTAGCATGCTCTAGAGCCTGCTACAATAGTGTAGGACATCCTATATCCAGTTTGCCTCATATGTCTTCATTTTCTGTTAGGAACTTGTGAGAGGCTGGCAGTGATGGAAACCTCTCAAATTTCTGCCAGGGAAGCCAACTGCAATGCGCTCACCACCTACATGCTGAGCTCTCTGAGCACAGCAAGCCCAACACTTTCTGGGAGGCAGGCTGGGGGACTGAGAACAACTCCACCCAGTCTGTCTGATGTGCCAAACACTGCACATGCACTACAGTCTTGGTAGCACACAGCTGGCCTTGAAACTTTTCAAAATGCATCATATTTTCAAGGCACATTCAATAATTTCTATCTAATCTATGCTCAGCCATATACTGGAAATCTTACTTTTTTTTATTCCCAAAGATGAATCAAAATAACCTGGTACGTGATCACAACACAATTATTTTATGATGTGCTGCTGTCAAAATGAGGTTCTTACTCCAAAGCTGCCATAACACACCAACTTGTACAATGACATCCACAGATGAAGACACCCATGAATTCAAGGTCCTTATAATAGCAAGATTTATCAACATTACTAAGCATACTCTATATATACATATATATTATATACATACATATATAGTAGCTTAGAAATGTTGATAAATCATACATCAACATCTGTTCACATACTTAAGCTCCACATGGATGAGGCAATCTGTTGGCTTCAGTATTCACACCTGACTCCCCAAACAAAAAATTATTAAAATAAACAGCAGGGATACACTACACACAGTACTACTCATTCCACCACAGAATTAAGATCTTTAACACATGGGACACCACAAGAGGGTATGCATGTGGTTGAACAGGACAGAGTTGTTCTGAGAACCTGCTTGTACCTTACATACAAGGAGCTGCTCTCAGGAACAAACTTTTCACATACAGAACTACAGAATATTCCGAGTTGGATGGGATCTGCAAGGATCATGGAGTCCAACTCTTAGTGAATGGCTCATATGGGGATACATCTTCCTCTTCCCTTGAGACTGAAAACTGACCCACTGAAAATTCACAATGCCTGCCAGGACTCAGAGAATTTATTGCAAAGAAGATGGACTTATCTCCACTTATGGTCCAAAGAGTTAAATTGTGTACACACCTTTAGAGGAAATGAGATCATCTTACTCAGAAGATATATTGACAGAGCCCTGATAAGCAAAGGGAAGTGGCTTCAATAATGGAATAGCTGGGACTTCCCCAGAGAAAAATCTGTTCAAGGGATCTCAAAGGGAATCCACAATGATTTTCATGTAATTAGATTTTATTCTAAAAATCTTTTGCAAAACTATATATTACACGGTCTTTTCCTGAGTCCATTAATTTCCTAAATTTATAATATGCAGTACTGGGCTAAGCTTTCTTAATCACAATATTGAATGCTGCTTGAGCTTAGCCACAAACCTACTCAATTCTGAGTTTCAGCAACATTCTGTGATAGTACCGTGCCACACCCAACAGAAAACTTCAAAATAGGGAAAATCTGGCAAGTCTTACACAAAAGCTGTGAGTCACAAAGGAAAACAAATTTATTTAAGCAAAACCAAGCTACACAAACATAAACAAATGCTCACTTAACACCTCCCACACATTTAATTAGAAATTAATGTAACATACCTCAATCTGCATCTTTAGATGAGTCTTAAAGTTTGACAGGAGGGTAAGAAATATGGAAAGCGAAAGTTCAAAAACTTCTGGAACTGATGAGACTCCATTTTTTGACAGTGCAACACAGAGGTACTGCTTTATAGCATTAATGAACATCTCATTTGTCCTGAAGACTGGTCCTGCATTTTGCAGAATGGACAGAAGCAACTGCAATGAAAGAATCTTTGACCGCAGTTCATGAGATCTAGAACAGAACAAAACAACACAGCACATCAGCCCAGTGTAAGTCATAAAAAATATAAAAAACATTCTCTTGAAAAGTCAGTACAACCCTCACTTCTTTTGCAAGTGGAATGTTAATGAGAATCTCAAATTTGAYACAACCAGTTGCAGAAAGGATCGTAAAAAGATGCTTCATCTTTTTTGAAAAATTGTTTATTTCTCAACCAAGAATGCAGGCAAGACCTTTTCCAGAAAAGGAGAAAATACTGTTGAACTATTCTCTCCTCCGCACCACAGAACAGCCAGCAACAAGAGGCAATGCTGCCCTTTCAGCCAGAGGATGAAACAGCATTCTTTCCTGTTAACAGAGCTTTGGAAGAAGCCATCTAAAATCCAGCCCATCTACCAAACCTTGACTAGTAATAGGTGCAAATTCCTTCTCCTCCTCTATTTCCACCTCTATATATAAAGAGAGTTGAACAACTATAAACACAATACTTCTGCCAACACTGAAATCTCTTTTCTCAAATACAGCACTAATCAGTCACTGGGATCAGCCCACTCTGAGAGCAGGTAAGACATAAAACATGCCTATTTTAAGCATGGCAATCACCAAGTCAGGCAACTGCAGTATTTTCAAGTGCTCCATAGTAACATTCTTACAGACTCAAGTAAAATAGAATTCATGTCAGAACAGTGCTACTATTTCTGCTCTAAAAACCCCAAAACAACAAACACAACGAAACAGCCAAAACCCCCTCAAACTGCACATGAAAAAAGCATAAAGGAAATCTGCACCTATTAAAATCCAATGCAATAAATAACACTCTAGGTGAAACCAATCTCTTCTAAGACTCCTGATCGTTTCAAAAAAGATGTGTCTCTTCTGAAGAGCAGGTATAGATAAATTGGCTTTCCTAACAGGACAGTCCAGCTCTCATTAAACAACCACCCCAACAGAGGACAGTTACAAAACACAGGGAACAATGTCAGGAAATTTTTCATCCAGTACAGCCCAGACACAGCAAGGAGCGCTTCAAGCGGATCTGTAACACACAGGGTAGCTGGATATTTACTATATATTGCAAATATATAAACTTAATTAAGAAAAAAATAAAATAAAAGAAGGCAATTCCAGTCTAGGTAAAAGCAAAACTGCTAATTAATATTAAGTATCTTGCGCATAAACTCAATAATTTCTGCCGAACAAAGTGGGTGGAGAAATCAATCTGCAAACATTTCAAATTCAAAATGTAATTCCAATAGTTGAGGTTTTTTTCAGAAGATGCTTTTGAGAAGAAAATAGCCAGTCAAATTGAGTGAGGAACTTGTCCCTCACATTTCTCCTCATGGGCTACAGGTCAAAGTCAATCCAAAACTGCTCTCTGCAAGACTTCTGCAAGAAAACACTTGATGTGGGCACTGCATGGAAGTTGAGTAACAATCTCTCTTGATGCAAAGGGCTTGATTTTGTGCCACATGGTAGCAAATATGCAGGCAGCACACAGCCAGATCATACATTGCTATGGAATGTAAGAAATTAAATATGAAGAGAAATTCAGTCATAAATAAAATATTAAATATTGCCCACTTCCAGCAACTGTCAGCTCCCATCTGAAATCCTGACATGCTGACCTTAACAATTTTGTAGATGTGTAAAGTAAAGCCCACCTAATTTAGAACAGCTTTAAGGTAAAAACAAAAACCAGCAAGCAAACCTTTGAGCTATATTTCACCCCCATCTTACTTTATTCCAGAGAAAAAGGAAACAAAGACATTAACCAGGTTCCCAGAAAACAACATGCTGATCTTAACTCCCAGACTTGTGATTTTAAGCTAAAGCTTCAAGTTCAGTTACTTAATACCTAAAAGTATTTTCATTACAGATGTCATAAAAAATTTTATTGAAAATATAATTTTTAAAGAGGCAGATAAGACTCTTGAAATGCCACAGATATCCAAGCCTCCTCTTTCAATTACAGCATGTTTGTAATAGCTCAAAAAAGCCACCAATGACTCAGAATAATTGATAATTTCTAGGCACTTCTCCAAATATGGGATATCTTCAAATGCATTTGCAGCAAATGTTTGTTGCCCTAAATGCCTTTTTCTCCAATTTGTTTTGTATGAAGAGCTTCACCAGTTCTAACATGAATGCCAAGGACTCAATGGATTCAGGTAAGATTCTCCAAGTGCTCAATAACTATTACTGCTTTTACAAAGGGACTTAATCCACTAAAGCCTTTAATAAATGGACAGCTTAGTCTCAGAGTACTAACCAAAACCACAGGATTTTCATGGCATTTCCGGGAGGACGATTCTCAGAAATAGCGAGGAAAACCTTCATGCCTCAGTCTTCCTTCTCTAATGTCCTGACTTTCCATAGTACATTGCTAAATAATTTTAAAATGTTTCTAGACTAGACCTTCAAACTCTTTTGACAACATCGTATCTTTTCAGCTCATTAAATCCACACCACACATCACTGATTAAACTGTCTTAAAGTTACCTGCATTAAAAGCTAGACTTGGAACAGTAAAGCTGATTTTATTTTGAAGAATACCAGGCCTTTCACTGTCATCTGAAATGATATTACAGTTTCAATTTGATCTCTTAACACTCCTTAGAACAAAAAAGCACTCCTCTTGAAAATTATTAGCAGTTGTTCCTAATGTGCAAATAAAATACATATAAACTATGCACATAGAAATCCAAGATCCGAAAGCAAACCTTTCTGCTGACACACAAATTTAATACTGGCACCCATCTGTAGAGGAGACTCTATTGCTGCTTTACAACAAACAATTCTATAAATGAAACTAAAGACATGGTATCTTGAAGAAATCTTCATGGTTTCATGAAGAAACCGCCAAATAAAATCTTTGTTATCAAACATTTGTGTTTTGATTAAGTAGGCTGACAGAAGTGTCCAACCTGAACAAAAGAATGAAACACTGCACCATGAGTTTATCATAACCAGTTATCAGCTCCAGGTGAGGAGCTTATAGTAAGATGAAGTGGAGCTGAGGATGTGTACTGGATACACAAATATGCTGGTTTCAGCTGTTTAATTTTCTTCTCAGTAGCCAGTACAGAGCTGTGTTTTGGATAGAGAGCAATATGCATGAGATTAAAGAAATTATGGGGCACAACCAGCAATGGTTACAAACCTAGAAGATACCAAAAACACAGCAATATGGGCAAGACCAGAAATATCTGATGACTTTCTGTACATACTCTTTTTAAAGGTATTGTCAACAGCAACTAGGATGAACATGTTGTACTTTTAAAAGGATAGGTGTTAAGAAACTTCTGAACAGGTATGCAAAAGATGCATTAAAACATAAAACACACCTTTCCAAAGTTTCGACATTCTGGCCATCATACCATTAGTTACTCAGTAACAGAACTCACACTAATATTTAAATAATTTATTTTTATTGTTAGATTCATCAGGAAAACTTTTAAATTGTACTTACTTTGGATCTGGTGGTCCATCTGACAGGGGCTTCATGGAGAGTTTACACAGTGACCTGAATACAAGGAAGGCATCCTTTTGTAAAATGTGGGAAAACTTAGCACCAGGGGTAGGTCCTGAAGAATTTCCAGATTCCTAAGGAAGTTAACATATTTCAGTATTCCATTTCACGTTAGCAGGGTGTGTAGGGAAATCCCCACCTCAATATATTATGCAAATTTAACCAATTCTCTTTAGCTTTACGGTCTCAAGACTAAAACAAAACATTCTGCAGTCCAGTTGAAATGAAAGTCATATTAAAAATTGCCTACTCAGTAAGAAGTCAGAATTAATTAAAGAGTGTCATGAAATTAGGTAGATCAAGTTTAAGTAGGGTAATCTGTAGTGAATGGCTGCCAGGCAATTTCAGTAGATAACTAGTTTAAAAAGACCCAAACACATGACATTTTAACAGATCATGAGTAGTTACCCATCTGCTGCCAGATACATTTGATAAAATTTCTATAGTACAATAAACACCCCTATTACTAAGTTCTTGTAATTCTGTATTATTGTTCCATACATAAGCAACATGTTTAATGTTAAGCCTTCTATGTGTATAGTATTTGTGACTGCAAAATTTTGAACTTAAATTATTATTCTCAAACCTAATTACTCAATATCTCTGACAGCAGGTACACTTGGTCAGCTGAAAAGTGTATAAATGTCTCATAAAACAGGGGGAGAGTATTTTTACATCTATTTTGTTAATGAAAATCAAATGCTCTCAGACATGAAACTCTTGATCTAAAATCACTGCATTAAGATCATGCTATCAGCTTGAAATTTCTATTTGTTGTTTGAAAAGAGCATACTAAAATTACAGGCATGTGTATAGTTGGCTATATGCTTCACTATGTATATTGAATACTACAGTTTCTCAGGAGCACTTCACAAAACAGGAAACATTTCTCTTGAACACTGAACTCCATGGGACAACTAAAACATGCTGGGACAAAAAAGACATCACATGCAAAATTTATTCAGAAATTTTTTCATTTAAATAGTCCATTGAACTAGAGTAACATGACTTAATTCTTGAAATTCATCTCAGTAACCTGTTTTATGGAGTTACACCAATCACTCTGCACAAGTGTTGGGCAGCATTTAAAACATAATACTTTTTTCAGTATTTTTAGTTTATATCTGCCTGTACCTGAGTATCATTGGAAGAGACAGATAATCTGTCATCGGGTAGAGATGGTGTATAAGCAACAGAAATTGGAGTCCCTGGAATTCCATTTGCCTGAATGTTTTCACTGTCACTGCCATCCTCTAGTGATACAGTTGTGCCATCACCACCTGCAGTCCCTTCTACATCTATTAGAAAAGATGTAAAAATTATTAACAAACATCACATAAGATTAAAAAGAGCTTTTAAAACCGACATTTAAATACTAAAAAATCATAAGGAAGAGCTTAAGACAGAATTTACATGGCATTAGAGAACTATAAAAATTGTAAATGCTCTTAATTCCCACTAATGAAAATTACAGTAAGAAATTTATTTATAACTTCACGTTGTCAGTGTCACCCTCTACCAAGTTTCCAAGAAGTACTGGTATGGGACATCACTCAACCAGTCTGATAAACAATTTACAACAAACTGAAAAATATAGAGAGACACTGCTACTTCAGAGAGGAAGCCATTTCTGAAGAGTTCATATAGAAACAAAATAACAATTAAAGACACAAAACCAAAAACCACCTAGAATTTGTATTTTAAAAGAAAATTAGTCTCCAATATAAAGAGTGTAAATCAATGTATGAAATCCTGTCCATTTTACTGTTAAAAAATTCACAGCTAAAATCTGACAGCACAACTGTCTTCTCTAGCATGCAAGCCACATTTAAATGATGATAAATTTTAGTTAAATATTTGAAAGTGGTAAAACAATTCTTAAGGTCAAGAATGAGACCACAGTCACTACTGACTAGACAAATATTAATATAATACCTCCAACTACTATGTTCACCATTTCCTGCACAATACTTTCAACAATTTCTTGTGCCTTCTCTTCACACTCATTGCTTTCACCATCATATGTTCCTCCATCAGCTTTAGAAAGATCTTTATAAAGAAAAACACAAACAAGTATTAATGAGAAACCCTGAAAAAGAAGGTATTTTTCTTGCATATTTTTCTAAATATTTCAGAATAAATGCTTGGATGCTTCAAAAGTAAGTACTTGTAGGATGTAAGAATTCCAATGGTTAACCTGTAAATGGCAATTAATCTACAGGCCAACAAAACACATCAGTTTGGTATCTTCACAGACATTAAAACCCTGAAAACTTGAGAGTTTTGGGATGCTATTCTCAAAAACTTTCACAATATTACACAGGACTACCAAAAGGAATGTTTTGACACAGACTCCTACAGAGTGCAGGACTAAAAGGATGCTCTTGATGACAGTGGTAACAAGGACAAATGGGCATTTTGCATTAGACAACTACTTGAAAACTTATGCCTGACTTCAGATTTGAGAGAAGGGAAAAAGACAATCAAGCCTTTCTTTTCACAGACCTTTTCCCTCCCACCATCAAACAGAAATACACACTGATTACTTTCTGCTGCTGTGGCTTGGTCAGCTTCTGTCTGTTCATTTTCAGCACTAGAAATGTCAGATCCATTTTCTGCCTCAATATCTTCTTGAAGGTTCTTGTCCACATCATTTGTGCTGTGGTCAAGCTCTCTCTCATGCTCTTTGGACAGCTGATCAGCCTGTGCTGGAATATGTCTCAACTGAGGTGATTCAGGCTCATGATGGCTCACTGGAGACTGCTGGAGATGGTGTTGCTGTCTGTGTCTTTCCTTTTCCATCTGTTTGGCTTCCTGAAGCTACAAAAGCATTGCAAACACACAAGAAGTTCACTATCAAAATGAAATAATAAGACATATGCATTATTTTACAAAGATGACATCTCTATTGTCCCTGCTTACATAGTAACAGTTTAAGAAAATGCATCTTTATTTAATGACAAAAAACTTCAGTATCATGGGATAATCCACTGCAAGAGGGCTGCTTCCCAACTAGGCACATGGTTCATACCTTCATTGTCAAAGAAGGGAAGACTACACTACATGAACCATAGAACCCAAGAGCTGTCTGCCTGACCTATAAGGAAGCTCAGGGAGTAGATGTGACACTAAACAAGTGCTTGGAAAAACATCAAGGCAAACTTTTTTTTGTGGTCCCTTTTTCTGGAATCCCCAGGAAGGGAAGAATTGCTGTGACTTGTCTAATGGATTATGACAACATATAAAGTCAAACCAAAGCAAGATGTCCTTTGAGGTAAATACATCTATTAAATATAGCAGGCCACTATAAGAAGTTTAAAACCTGTACACCATCCCCACTCCCAAACTCCTTATTTTCCACCTATTTCAGAGTGCAAAACACAAAGAAGAAAAACATACCACATACCAGATTTTTTCCCCAAAGTACCCAAGTTAGAAAAGCCAAAAATATTAATAATGATGAAATGAATCTCTCAAGTTGGTTTGCTTTCAAGAGGTAGTTTTTAGATAAAGATACAAAGATACTCACTGCTTGATTTTCCATACGTGCAAAAATGACATTCAGCATTTGTGTCAGAGTGGCCTTGGCTGTAGTTTGATTTATAAGATTTTTGCTTGCTAGGTATATATTGTAACATGTTCTTACAGCCTGCAGTACTGTTCCTTCGTGGATTTCTATGTGTTGAGATGTTACTGCAGTGAGCAAAGCCTAAATAAACACACATACGCATTTACCAGTCAAAACTTTTATCAATCAAAAAGTCTGCAAATTAATAAATACCAAAACTGGATTACTTCTACAGCATATCTAAATATGAATCTTGAACAGCAATTTAATTATGTTTTCCCACATACTCCTGTAGCCATATTAGAAAATCATGTTTACCAGTTATATTAAACTGAGTGTTTTTAATCAACGTATCTAAAAATTACATGTTTCACAGCATGCAACAGGAAAAAGTAACCAATGCAGTCATCAGAGAAGTAACTAGTAGAACTCATCCTCAAATTTTCTAGACACAAAACAGGAACAGACTACCTGTTAAAGCCTGGATGGGGGTCCAAAGGGTCCGAAAGTTGTTTCAGAAATAAATGTAAATGTGATGAACAAAGACTGAGTATGACACTGGACAACTATACTAAGACAACTGCCCTTTATAACAGCTTTTTCTTGGTGGATGCTAGAAAATTGTGTTGCCCTCTAGGTAGAAATTATTTCTTCCCATTTGTGCTAATATCCGCTTCTCTTCAAAAAAAAAAAGCACATGAGCCTCTGAAAGATCAGATAACACCCAAGTAAGGAACAAATTATCTTTATGTGAGGCAGAGACAGCCTGGATTAAAGGGCAGAAATAGAGGCAGATGAAACCTGAGGACTGGGTTTGCAAACATTGTCAGAGATGCGTCTTGGACTGTGGCAAGAAAGGGGAAGAGCCTGGTTTGCAACAGTTTATAATCATCACTGTATTCCAGTAGAAGAAATGAGGGAATTTGGASCATTAAAAACTTTAACAGTTATCATTTAACAGGATGCTTAGGGTAAGAAAGAAAGAACTGGAAGCACTGAAAAGCTCCTACTTTTTAAAATTTATCACACTTAAAACTGAAAGTTATTTCAAGTGTTGGGTAATTTACTAATCAAACCACACCTCACATCTCTTAATGACATTGTCAGAACTCCCACACACACCAAGAAGTGGAGAAACAGAACCCATCACTCATTCAAACCCCTTAAAAAGTAAAATCAGTCACTCTTGAAAACAAGCTGAACAAGTGGATCSCAGCCATAAATAGCTATTTTTTCCAAACCACTACTGTCTAGACACAATACAGTACAYATTTAGATTTAGTTAATATTTCTATCACTCAGTTACAAATTATACCACTGACACATGTACACACAGACACTTAATACACCAGTTTAAAAACCACCTACAGCTTTTCACTTGGAAGACAAGGTCTCTTGCAGCCTAGCACTTGGGACACTAATGAAAGGTGCAGGGGGATACAGTCTATCTCTGGTTCTTGTGATGTCATTCACAACGTTAATCCTTTGTGTCACCTTCTGTCTCCTTAAATTTGGATGAGTAAGAAGAAGCTGATAATATGGAAATTCAATTTTAACTTCCATCTCAGTTCAGTGAAGTCTTATGATGTTTTTCCCCCAGCTTTTAATAACMGAAAGTAGAGCCAGCTAGTAGAGAAAGGTGACAAGGCTTTGATAGACTGTGTGCTCTTTTGTTTTAATTGGCTTTAACAGCTTGAATTTCCTAGGTTTTTTTTCAGTGTGCTTGTTATGAATAGTAGAGCCTGGATCTTTTCACACCACCTGATTAGAGGTGTGGAGGCAGAGAAATGCTTCAAACACACACTGAGACACACTTCCTTAATATATTAATCCAAATTCACTGAATAATATTTTCTGTGCAGCCTGAGGAACCAGTCTTTCTACAGGGTATCTCCCTGCTGATATAAAACTAWACAAGAGTTTACAGAGCTCTTGACAGTCACTTCTTTGGGTTTCCTTCCTTCCCAGGCATTAGATACGAATCTTAACGACTACCACACACATTTGAAAGCTGATAAGCATTTTTAGCTTTGTTCTCTTGCTARTATCTTCCATCTTCCTTACAATTTAGAGTTATCCTCAGGCTATCAGTCATTCTAACTTCACATCTCAGTGCCATTTCTCTTCTGCTAGTATGTCAATTGTAGAAATACAAGTACAAATGCAAGACCAAGTATTTTACAATTACTTTCTGAACATCCTTCCCTCTTGACAGCTTCCATTTAGGGCTCAATTTAACGATATGCCCTAGACAACATCACCTGATTCTCTGTCATAGAAGAGTGTATCATTAGATATCATTATTGCAATGGCATGACAGCTAACCCTGAGAAACAACACAACATGATCAGGAGTAGCAGTACTGCTCCTCTGAAACCTTTGTGGACTCACACATTAGAAAAATAAACCCTTCCTTTCTCATTTTAGTACTTTTGTCCRTGTTACTCCCACTTACTCTGTGATCAAGCAACTACCATGTCCAACATGAGGAAGAAGGGAGGGGTGATAGATGAGTAGAGGACAACCACCTCAGCCCCCAGTGAAGCAGGATTACTCAAAATCGGAAACTGCTACACAGCACATGTCCTTGAGACATGGAGTAACTAAAGCTCTGCCTTCCTCCCAGCCACACTCCCAGCAACAGGTCCAGAGCATGAAGCCACCTGTGCTATTTTAACAGCAACTCACCTACACAAATAAAAATCATAGAAAACAAAAGCACCCTCAGGTGATTCTCTGGTGTTTCATTTTGGGGGTTGGTTTGTTTTAAAAGTTATTTCAGTAGATGCAGAGCATTAAATGCATGCTAGGACAAGAGATGGGGTAAGGGAAAAGTCTGGGAGCAAAGCCTGGACAGAAAAATGGCTCTCTGCAGAGGTCAGAACAGCAAGCTACTCCTATGGAGTCACAACATTATGTTGTTGCTCTTTTCTACCAYGTAAAGCTCGAGGCTTTTTGCAGTTGAGTTCCCACTCCTCAGAGTGGGAAACAGAGCTCATCTGTTTCCGCAGTATCTTCACTATGAACTAAGAAATAAAGGAAAAAAAGAAAAAAAAAAGCCTACTTTATTTACTCCTCCCCTTTGCTACTCTTTAGAAACAGAAGGAAACCTTTGAGAAAGGTTAGCACAACCTCATTCTCCTTCAGGTCCTTCCACAAAAACTTTCTTTGTCACAAAGCCTGTGAAACCAACAGCCAACAAGGCTTCCTTGCCCTGAAACTACTGGCTACCATCCTGACTATGAGTTTGTTTCCTAATGCTTTCCGTCTGGTCCTTCATACTTTTTCTGTGTTTGTGAAAGACCTTACCATTCTGTGCTGCCACCCACTTACTGTAAATAAAGCTTATTTGTTTTTATAAACAACCATTGGAGAAAAATCTCCAGGATAACCTTCTGAGTTACAGATTATCGTATCTTTGTGTGACACCCACAGTATTTTTTCTTTTAGCCTGAAGCACATTTGCCATGTGAGTTTTCTGYTATTTAATACAAATGCATTAGAACAGTTCAGGAAGTATCTTGCTTTGAGAGGCAAAATGAATGTAATTTTAAGAGTAAACTAAATTAACAATAATCCTCTACTAAAAACATCCAGCATCCCTCTATAACTCTAACCTTTTGCTTCCTCTCACACTGAATATTCTCTAAGAACAGCACAGTTACAGCAAAATAATGTGACTATAACCAGGAGAAAAAATTTCWACTCAGGGTCAGTTTTTTCTTCCTCTCAGCCAACTCTGATCATCTTATCTTTGGAAGATTTATGACACAGTACAGCTGTCATCTGATCAGCACGGGCTTACTTTGTCTTAATTTCGTAATTCAGTTGCCTGGAAACTCTTGAGTACTTGGAACAGCACATAAAGCACAGTAGCCCTAGCTCCTCTCTCTAGTGTGAATTAACTACTAGAACCACATAATTCTGTTTCCTTTGAGAAGGTCTACAAGGTTACTTTCAACAATATTTTTTTTAAGTTGAAGTCCAAACATTTACTTATCACAAAATAATATGTTAGTATAGACTGACTTTTGAAAAAACACAGGAAACTGAACTCCCTAAACCGTAAAACAACAAATACAACAAATAACCTTCATAGATAAATAATTTTTGAATTTAAGTGTCACTAAGTAACATTCTTTTCAGACTACATACAAGCACACACACAACAATCTTTCTCTGCCAAACATTAGTAAGTTAAACTGTAAAAGTACTTAGATAATAGCATATGCTTTCTATATGGCAAACCAATGAAAGAAAACAGCAGTGTTAATAGTTTATATCATCCCTATTCCTTCTTTACAGATTTTTAAAACAACAACAAACAAACAAACACAAAGTTTTGCCATAGTTTTAGTTCTTCAGGCACCAAAAGGCCAGAAGAAATGTAAACAGAACCTCAAGTAAGATCTCTGCAACTGTCAGTGCAAGTCTGCACTCACACACCACAAATGCCACAGCAGCCATAGGAAAGCAAGCCTGGAGGCAGAAAGATTCAATCAAGGGATTTTATTTCACACAATTTGAATAAACCACTTTTAAATGCATCAGCAGTCTAATTACTTTCATTGTTTCTGCCACAACAATCCCCACCACAACAACTACACAAAGTTGCATGGCTTCACATCAAAATGACACCAAATCAAACTAAACTACAAGGGAAAGGAAGGAAAAGGCCAATTTCCCAGTCTGGTTCATCACAGAATGTATAGATGAAGAACAAGGGCATTACAGAGAAGAGAAGATGCAAGCAATAGGAGCAGAAAAGTTAAACTGGCCTCCATCAAAACTACTGCATGACTCCAAAGCTTAGATAACTAAAAAAGGACAAATTATACTTCTTGGTGTCAGCAAGATTATTTCCCTGGTAGYCAGCAGAAAGGTATTTTCAGAATGTCTAAGTGGTTCTGGGAGTTGGGAACTGCCTTAAGATGACTCCACCCCAGGAAAGCCACCCAGTAACTAGGAAACAGCACTACATGTTAACTCGTACCCCATGATGGCTCCCAGATCCCCCAGTGAGGGCAGCAGGCTACACAAGGGCCACCCATTCTGCATGCAGAACCAAGACAGTCCTCCAGAGAGGAAGGGATCCAAGTGATCAAAGTTCTCAGCTTTCACTGTGGTGTTGGTGAAGCAGCTGCCCTGTGGGAGTGCTGCTTATGTTGTGGGTAACAGCCTGGGAACACCAGCACAAAAAAGCAGGAGATCCAGGTCCCCTKCCTTCTATCTCCCTGATGAAATTAAAATTCTTCAGACAACATACTAATCACCAGAACCACAGAAGAGTCTAAGGAGATATATGATCCATCCTTCAAATCATACTGGAGAAGCAGGGTCCACATTCATCTCAGAMCTGAAGAGTTATGAGGACTAAGACAATATGACTGACTTAGCAGTTTCATTAGTTTTCCAAAGTCAAAAGTTCTGATCTTCGCCAAAGTTATTTAAAATTTTCAAGCTTTTTATGGTTTTCAGTTTATTGGACAAAGAYGGAGTCAAAGTCAAAACAGTACCCTCCACTTTCCCAGTTGTTCTAACATGGCAATTAGCTACATTTAAGCAGTAAAAAAATTAAGGCACTGAGTGTACACACTTAATTTTACACTCATATTTGTACATTTTACAATTGTTGAAGAATTTACTTTCTCAAATCTTGTTCTGAACAGAAGGGAGTATTATCTCCTAAAGCCCTTTCAGGTGGGGAGGACTGGAATAAGAAAGCATTCAGAGAGGCAGTATTASAATCAGGGAGAGTTATAATAGATTCAGCCACTGAAAGTTTAAATCAGTAAAATCTTCCCTTTGCAGGATGATAAACATCTTCAGTGCTTGGGTGAAACAACACAACAAGTCTAGAAACAGCAGCATCAATCAACATTTGTAACAACTATCAGCTGGAGAAGTGCAAAAAAGAACAGAGAAGGTCTGAGCTATGAAAAGGAGGAGAAGAATAAACCACATTCTTTGCATTAATACAMGTAAATGCAATCTGCAAGAAATGCCTCAGGATACATATACACAAGATTATGAGGTAACAAACACTCAATTTCTCTTAACTAACTTCAGTTGTATTCTTCACTGCTGTTCACCATTGCAGCTATTCAAAGACTGCTGTTACAGGAACAGGATACAGCATTTCCACTAGAGCTAAATTCTAGTACTTGGCATAGTAATTTCCTGAAACAAATACCCATAATTAATGGCTGCAATTAGAAAACAGGTTCCCCAGAAACATTTGTACAAACTCCACATGCAACATTTATATAAGCTGTGGAAAYAAACCCTGGACCTTCTTCAAGCCAAAGTGTATGACACAGCAATACAAAGCTACCATGGTAATGTCCAACTGCCAGGTATAATTGCATTTCATCAACAAATTCCAACATGGATTTTAAAATCTGCTCCTTAATTACTATYTCCCCCACTGGGAGTGCAGGATTGTTCGACAGTAATTCCTCACAATTAGAGACTCCACAGGTCTGCTGTGAATGAATTTCACCCTGTGGTCTAGGTACAAGACTTGAGGCCACAACCATGAATTCACCCAAAATGCAGTGGGAGAAATTASGGGAAGAGCACAGGATAGGGAGTTCCCATCTCCAAGAAACAGGATGAAGAAAATATTTTAACACTATTTACAAATTGAGCACTTCTGCTTTCAAACTATGAGCTCAAGAATGTCTTTCTGCTGCCACCACTATAAATACAAGAAGCATTAAACATGTTACCTTTATTATTTGTAGCTGAACCCCTTCGTCTGTCTGAGGGCCTTGAAAACAGCCACATATTGTCTCGATAATCCTATCAATTAGTTTTTTTCCTGGAGCCGTACTGTCTGGAGCATTCCCTGTCAAGTGCCCATATGCTATAAGTTTCTGGAGAGAAGAAAAAAAACCTATGTAAGTAAGAGCTTTAAAAAATTAACCCAGATTTTTATTGTAATAAATAAATTCACTTGATAGTTCTAACTTGCACAGAATAATTAATAACAATACMTTTTACCCCATGTATCATAAAATATCAAGGATTTTTTAACATATCCTCCAGATTTATTCTATTTTGTCTCAGCAAATGCTATACAAAATTTGTCAGTTTAACATTAAAGATTTTGTTCATCAGTTAATGTTTTAAAACAAACAGGATTTTAAAACCTAGTATCACAGAAGTCTTCATATGTAGTCAACACGCAGTTGTTTTTTATACCAGATAAACCACCTGCAAATGCTTTCTGTTTGAGCTACTAGCTAGTGTTGTATTTTTAGTGTTTCTTCTGGTTTTAAGTGTTCTAGTATACTTTGCTTTCTCTAGGACTTCAGTACTTAGAAGTGGAATTTATTACAAAATTAGCAAAATCCTCTTCTGAACACTTAAGCACAAGAGTATTTGTAAATCCCCATGCTACACAGAGTATCATCATGGTATGAGAGCAGGCCAGGCACACRTATGCCTGTGACTGTAAACTGAGTTCACTGCTGGGCTGCTCTGGAGGAGTGAATGCCTGAATACAACACGGCACAATTTCTTCTGAAAACATTGCAGGAGCCTCAAGACTTTTGAGAGACTAGGCATTTCAAATTGAAAATATTTTACTGCAATTATAAAAAGCATAAAATGAATTTTCTAATGCTGTACCTGCTGAGTTAGCTCAGCACACATTTAAAYACATGAAAATAGGCAGCTGTACATAATAATCCAAACAGGTAACTGGTAAAACATATATACACAAAGAAACACACACATACACTACATAATAAATAAGGCATACATTCATCTTTTGTGAGAAACACATTCTGTTTGGTTGCGTGTGCAATCAAGTAAAATAATAAAAACCCCATGACATTATTTATTACATTTAACTGTACTCCCCCTCCAAAGCAACAGGATTTTACAGTTGRTATTTAAAACTCATCTCCATACAGACCTGTAAACAATCTAGAGATGTACTGACAATCCTAGGACACTTGGACTGGCATGCCAATTCAAATGGTAGGAAGTATTTGTCCGCTTCAATGAAGCTTGTCTTTGATTTCACAGGTGGAAGAGTGCTGGAACCAGACTTTGCTTCTCCATGGGGGGGACTAAACAGAATGACCGTGTTAGAATACTGTAAACTGATCACACAAATTGTTCTGACCACCACAATGTTTATGAATGAAATAAAATATCAAATTAACGTTAGGAAAGACCAACTTCTGACAACAGTAATATGTAAAATATTCTTAACACCTTTTATACTTCCTGGCTCCTTTGTGGACCAGGCAAATTGACCCATTTGCACACTAAGGGGATATCCAGTGGYACCTGCTGGTTTGGAAGCAGAAAGATTTGCTTCCTCTCAAATACCAAAGGGTTTCCCTTACTAGACTGGCAAAAACAACAAACCAACAGAATGAAACAAGCTGAACCTTTATCTTAATCTCTGCTTCAGGTACCACCACTGAATTTAAGAGTTGACTGGTTATCAATGTACCTCACCTGGGTAAACTACCTGAAACTACTAACTGTACAAAAGCAAGAAAATTATGAGCTGTTGAAGTTTTATTGATTACAGCACCTTTAAAAAGCTTGTGCTCATTAATATTTAACACAAAAGGATAATTAGGAATGGGTAATTTTTCACTAATTTGAGTGCATCAATGCAGTTTGACTTTGGCTCAAAGCAAAATGTTCAGAATTTTCATTTCACAGAATAACTCACCARCTTTATAGAAAGCATTCCCAACCTTTTTTGTGCACACATAGGTAAAAGCAGCATTACAAAAAGTGCAAAATGTCATATTCTGTAGTGAAGCTTACAGAATTCTTGCAGTAATTCAAATAGATATTGGTAGAACAACTGCATTCAAATACAGCTCCCATGCATGTTGCTAATTAAAAAAGATGCTTAAAGGAATGCATTCAATTTCATGTTCCCTAAGTAGAAGAATGAACTGCTAAGAGTTTATTATAAATCCAAASCATGATTGCAGTCCCACGCATTATGGAGTGGGCCTTAAACTAATCAATAYAAATTAGTTTCAGCTTTTCAAGGAGCAGGCTGAATTGTCCTTGAGATGAMATCTGTCAWCACATTYAAACAGATCTTATTTAGRTTGCTTAAAAAGGGCACTCAAATTCTAAGKCTTAAGAGTGAGAAATYAGTATGAAGACTTTTTACTGACTAAATCTCTTTTGAAGGTTTAAGAATTTATTCCTACACATTTTTTTTCCTGAAGAAAAGCAGAGGCTTGTTTTTTTGTTGGATGCATAACTTTATTTATTGCCCTGTATTGCTTTGCTGGAAGCAGAGCTCTTTTGAACAACACCCTAATTAGATAAGTCACTGAGGAAGCACATGATTCTTCTATGTTCTTGAATCTCTCTGATATTCCTACAAAAGCTTTACTCTGAGGAATGAAAGGGCAGCTATTGCTTATGTCTTATGACAAAACTGTTCCTCATCTAGTGATCAAGTCCATTGATACCATTAAAATTAAGTTTAAAAGAGCACTCTGGAAATAAACCCAGAATTGCTCAAAACAAGGAGCAGGCCATGGTGAGATTCTGAAAATGAAGAACCCCATGCCACAGCAAGCTATTACGTAAGCCTGGAGCAGCTCTTAATTTTCTTAATTGAAAGCTATTTTAAAATGGGCAAGATATTAAATATGGAAGATGATACACATTTGCCTCTGGAAAAGCAACTCAACTAAGCTCATCACACTGCTGGTAATGTAAGGGAAGGGAATAGCAGGGAGAGGARAAAATAAACTCAAAAAGACTTYTCTTCTTAATGTCAGTGAATTGCTTCTAAACCCAGAAACTATCCCCAAAACGTTCTTCCACCAAGGCAGCTACAAAGCATGGAATTTATGAAGTATGCYGATATTTATGTATTAGCCATAGAGAATGGCTAAGGTATGTATCAAATAATGGATTTGGAAAATTATTTGGGCAGCATTTGCTGTGTAGTGGTTACATAAATCACCTTGTATTTTTCTATTCCCTTCCCCTCCACCCCACTACCAAGTATCAGTTCTGTWTAAAAAACAAATAGCAGAACAAAAGGAGCTGTTTTCAATGCAAAGTATCTTTAAAGTGGAAATGATCGATTCTTCAGTTTATTCCAGGTTAACTGAGATCAGTTACCTTGAAGAGGGACTGGAAAAATTTAAAAACTCATCATTGGAAATCCCTTATTAGGGTATTTGAATCTCAATTACAGAAGTAAGACCATGAAAATAATTTAATAGACTAAGAAGTTTCTCTGTTCTAGGGCCTTAAAAACCAATATTTTCTACTGTACCTAGACAATTTGACTCTACAGTAAGAACAGAGAAGCCCATTCACAATTTCCAAGTCCAGCAAAGCCTTCACAGCAGCAAAAGGCTACAGTCAAAATAAAGACAGCACCGAAGAAACCAAAATCTATTTAGAAAATGCCTAAAGGAAGATAAGACACACACATTCTACCCCCAAAAAATCACAACTTCAGGCATTGATAGGGCAGAAATTATGTTGAGTTCAGAAATGGCTTAACCACATTTATATAAATTATTTTAATTCTGTGGTCTCATTAGTTTTAGTATGGTATTTAACTAAAGTACCAGATATCACTTTTCTTTATACAGTACCCAGAACAAATATCTCTCACTGAATATTTACCCTAAATCATTTTTTCTTATCATGCTTCACAATGTGGACTTCTGCTTTATTTATGCCACTCTAAGAAAAACCTATTATAAATTCACATTATTACTTTCTGTCTGAGACAATCTCATAGTGCTGGATGCAACATTTTCTAAGCACTACACAAATATTAAATTTATTTTTACAATCTTACTATGAGCTCATTGTATTGACTTCATTTTGCTGGTGGAAAGCGAAGCACAATCTCAATCAGATGCACCCACTTTTACATGCCCAATTCGATAAGCTGCAAGACTAAATTTTTCAGTGTATTTGATATTAAGTTTTCCTTTACATCTTCTGAAACAAAGTTCCCACTGACTTTATCCCAGCTAGAAGTGATTCTATTTTCCAAACCAAAATTGTAGATTTCTGCTCAAATATCCAGGATATGAAGCAGAAATCATTAGCATCCAACTTTGACAGCTGTGGTTTAAATGATTTGCCCAATACTGAAATCCAGTTACAGGGCAGACCAGAGATGCCCAAGCAGCACCCTAAGAACACTTTCATCCTGATTAAATTCTTGCAACAGGTGGTATGAACAGTCTTCACCACATGGCCCTAACCCAGCGTTAGGAACAAAGACAATCCTGTGGAATATGTAACAAAATACCAGTAACAGATCCCATAGCTTAGCAATACTTAGAAGTTTCTTGACAGTAAAAGACTGCTGTCAATTTTTGGTTTTACCTTCACTTGTCGAACTGCCTTCACAAATGTGCACCTATTCCCTGACAATGTCCTTTTCAGACACTGTCTTTGCCAGTTACATTCTTTTCTCTGCTCACTCCCACTTCCTCACCCCAATCTCCTCCCCTTAATCCCTCACTTCATGTCTTATTCCTTCATTCTTCCTACTTCTCTGAATCTACTTCAAGGCTCCTCCACCAAAACACTGAACGAAATTTCTGTGCCATCCACAGAGATCTTTTTCAACTTTAATCCCTATTTCCTATGCTCCCATGCCAGATAGTACTGCCCTACTCCCTCTAAGCTACCTTCTGCTGCTTCTCCCAAGCCTTGCACCAGAACAGCCAGTCCCACAAGCAGCACTATCTGTACATTTCCACATACCACCAGCCACCCAAAATATACTGAAAATGCTTTTCAGAAAGAGCCCATACTCCCCGTGCAGAATACACATGGTACGCATTTTAAGATGTTAAAAGCACTGTCATTTAATATGATGAACTATCACATACCTTTGCTTTTCTGTTTCAGCCTTTATTTCCTCTGTAAAATGAAACAAAGGCATAGTTATAGAAATGGTACAATAAGCACATATATAAAATAAATAACAGAAAACAACTGGGAAGCAAAACGATTCAGGCAAACATCTGAAACCAGGATTATTATAAAACAGAAAATACATGTTTACAGTTTTGTAAGTACCTCTACTCTCYACTTGCACTGATCGCAAACTGCATCATAATTACTTTGTAAATCTATATTCAAATCAAAATCAAAACTGGATGCCTAAATTTGCATTCAGTAATGCCAGCTAAACATCACATCCCTGGAATGCGTCTGTGAAGACACTGGCCAGCTCTTTTCACAGCTGACATATACAGAAGTAATAATGAAAACATAAATATTATTCAACTATTAATTTACCCATAAAGGATACAAAATATATACTGCTTGATAAATATGGATTATACAGAAATACAACCAAACCACCACTGCTAGTTCTTATATGAAATCTGAGTGACCAATTATGACCCTTGATWTTAAACAGTGTTAGATATAACAGTAATGACTAAGGGAGAGGAAAAAGTCCATAATGCCTCTTTTTCATACTATTTGAAARCATATTAAAACAGAAGTGACTAGTTGAATGCTTTTGTCTAACATTTTCAGCAATTTTTAAACCATACATTTTCAAAATAATTTTTAATTACTGGAACTAATTTTAGGAAACATCTTTGATTCAAGAGTAGTGTTTTCTATTCTCCAGTCATTTTGCATGCTTAAATCATAGGGAATTTCATAAAGCTTAGGTTTTCTGGTGCTGAAGCAATACTTGAAATAAGTGGTACATGATCAAGAATGAATGTGTGTGTGCGTTTTTTAAGAAATCTTCTCAGGAGATCTATTCCAGTATCAATTCCTGCTCAAATCATAATCAACTAAACCAAACATTTTACTTTGATTTTTGTGTATAGGCCTTGAACTAGTGGCGTGGACTCTGACAAAAACCACACCAACTTCATCTTTCTAACCAAGCTCCCATACAGCAAAAGCACACTTAGTCTGCACCCTATCCTTCATTTACCATTTCACACAGTCATACTGATTTACTTACCTAATACAGGTTCTCATGCTTGGTATTTTATCACAAATCACTAGAGCAAATATGTCTACTGACTTTCCCAACACCAAGAAAACTGAACATATGGAATGAACATCACTTAAAATATGAACTGATGTTCATATTTACCCCCAGCAAGCCCCAGAGGTTAGCAGGTCAGTGGATCATCCCAGAAACAGCTACTCCAGAAGTTGATCAAATCTGGGTTAGCCAGGACTAGACAAAACATGAAAATAATTCCATATTCTAGACGCTAAACACTTCTCAGTAAGTAGTAAGACTCATGATCAGCAATGTTTCAGTAAAATATACCTTCCTTCCAGATTATGACACTATGACTTTTACTCACTTCAAGACAAATTCCTGACCAACAGAAAGGAGAAGAAACTCTCTTCCTCCTTTCCAGCATCTTCATACCTTCCATTATTTTACCTCCCACCTTAGCATTCACACCCAGGAACTCTGCTCCCTGAGATACTCTGAAGTCTGTCCATCAAAAAACATTATCAACCAACAGATAAAACTGAATGACTTCCAAGTTTAAAGTTTCTAACAAAACTGACCTGACGTAAAAGCTTATAGAAGTGTCAATCTAATTACATATTACTACCATTTCAAGCAGCATTGCCTAAGTCTATTAATGTGAAACCACTGATTTTATAACCTTTGTTAAACAAAAAGAAAGGTTCCTACAGTAGCCGACATGAATTATTTTTACAACACTAAAATAATTGTAATTGCAGAGAAGCATGACATGATACTATTAGTATGAATGAGGTAAAACAGCAGACTTGAACTTTATTTTTACCCTTGAGAATAGAGAAAACCTAATTTCTTTCAGTGTCTGATTGCTCCCTCTGCTCTCAACGCCAGAACACAAGTTAATCACAGAACAATTTCACGGTCATGTATCAACCACATCCAGCAGGAAGCATACAAAAATTCAAGAACCATTATCAGAAGAAAACCAGATGATAATAAAGGTAGCTAACAATTCTCATGCTGGATAAATAATCTGTTAAAGACAGATGAACTAGAGCTTCTTTCAAACACAAGAAAGTAATCCCTGCAGAATTAAARACTAGCTAGAAAAGAAAGATGAAGCCAGACTTGACAACATTCCTTAATTTGTTCTCTCTCTTTTCAAACATGCAAAACTGCAACAGAGAGGAYCTCAGAGCTGGAAAAGCTTATTATCTCAAAATCACCATTCATTTTGGGAGGGAGGAAGTAAAGAGTATGTAAGATACTAAAACAGGGGATGAAAACTGTAGAGAAGGACAACAGCTTCCTCTGTATTATCTGTGATGTAAACACAGAATTACTATGAAAAAACAGCTCACTCTATGGTACTGAAACAATCATATGCCCTAAAATGGAATTAATTGTAATTATTTAGAAGTGCAGCAGAAATGACAAAATAAACCCCTTCTGAATCTCCCCCACACACARCTCCAGAAGACCTCTTTACAGAATTTTGTGACCTTTATGACAGAATCAATGGAAATACACAAAGCTTTTGCACACCAAAGCCACAGCTGATCAAAAAGATAAATTATTTTGCAGTTTTACAATGGTATGCATCAACTGTTTCACCAAAAAGGCAAATTCAGTCATGTACATGAGTTTCAATATAATCTTCCATTTCATTTACACTTCTGCAGACCATCTTAATTTCAAAGAAATCTCTGAAAACATCTAAGACCTTTGTTGTTGCTTTTGGCTGGGTCGGAGCTAATTTTCTTCACAGTAGGTTGTATATGGTGCTGTGTTTTGGATTTGTGCTGGAAACACAAATGTTGATAATTCAGGAATGTTTTAGTTACTGCTGAGCAGCGCTTACAGAGAGTCAAGGCTTTTTCCAGTTTCTCACTCCACCCCACCAGGGAGTAGGCTGGGGATACCCACTTGSAGAGGACACAGTCCCAACAGCCAACCCCCACAGACCCCAGGGGTATTTCATTCCCCAGGGCGTCACACTCAGCAATGAAAAGCTGGGGCATGGGGCAGAGGGTGTGTGTGCAGTTTGCCTGTTGCTGCTTGGGGACTGGCTGGTAACAGGTCACCTGGTGGTGAGCTACTGCATTGTTTTCTGCATCCCATGTTTCTTGGGTTTGATTTTCATTGTCATTCTATTTTCTTCTTTCTTWTTTTTAWTAACCTGTMTTTATCTCAAGAGATAAAGTGCAAAGTTTTTGCTCTTTTAYCCTTCCAGCTCTCTCTTTGACAAAAGCCAGTGAGAGGTTGTGTAGGGCTTAGTTGCTGGCCAGAGATAAACCGTAATATGCATACATAATCTCATTCTCACCTCTCCAGCTTTAATTTACTACTTCTAACACATCGTTTGAACATTTGTCCTTACTCTCTTCAGACTGCTTATAGTTCTTAGTATAAAAAAAAATCAAACTAGTATCCAGCTTTCTGTTTCTTCCTTTAACACCTTATAACCAGCCGATCTCATTTGCATCTATAAAATCAACAAATTTCTCTTTAATGACAGTAACACCAAACAGTAACACCAAACATTAAAATGGCCAAGTAGATGCTGTGGGCAATACTGGATCGTAACACTGAACAAAACTTCCATTTAAGAATAATTAACTGTTTACTTTCCTGTACCCAATTCAAAGTATGATTTAAACCTTAACTACACCAAAGGGCATCTCTAATAACCTAAATTTCAAATGGGTATCTTTAGGTATTATTTTCTTCTGGTTACCTAAATACACTGTCATACTAGGTGAAGCAGAAATATTCTAGAGTTATACTTTGGCAGAAGTCAAGGATAACATTCTCATCAAGTAAGGATTAACTMAACTGTTACCTTTAGGAATGCTACACAGAGCTRAGTTCTGTGATAGCAACATCAAACTGTACMTTACATTACAGGAAAAAGAATGCTTATGGAACTTGCTATTGGGAAAAATGCAAASCTATTTACCAYAAAGTGGAAAAATAKTYACAAGTTCATTACAAAATMCRATGCTAGGTAAACCCCACACATCTRAAGTATTTAATACATCTCTCAYTCTRTTTTTCTATTCTTSCATCAGAATTGTATTCAAGAACAAGTACATATTACACTCCCATAATACTGTATTCTAAACAACTGAYGTTACCTGCCAGAGAAGYACATGCATAATTCTTTATTCCACAAGGATCTGCACATCTAAAGCCTAATACTCACTGTAAGCATCAGAATAAAAGCTTATTAAATATATAATGAACTCAAGACAGTAAGCAGTGGCATTTTAAAGAACTGTAACCATCTTGGGTAATCAGAAAGTAGAACCATACAAAGCAGCACAGGCTGCAGTAATTCAAGGAAACGAGTCAATGTTTATAGTTCATACGACTTATAGAAGACTACTGTGAGAAGGAAGCAATTTGCATTCAATTCTTTCAAGTCAAAGCAGGTGGATAAGATCCAAGGAACAAACAGTTGAAGATGAATTTAAATTACATCGCTGTCTATATTTAAAAAAAAAGGTGAAATCAAATTAAAACAATAAAGTGTTCCTTGAATTGACTTTGCTTGCATTCTTCCATCCAAGTACTCTAGTGACTGTCTCCACTATCATATAAAATACTGTGGCGACTGAATGATTAAAGGACCCCATATTTTCCCTCATTAACAATACTGACAATGCCCTTCTCCATGTCAAGGTATGCAAAAACTCTGTAATATAAAACTAGAAATTCCAGWTTTATTTGAAAATAATTTTAAGTAACTACACTCCCAACCATGTAATAAGATTATTACACATATGGTAACAGTTTAATTTTTAAAAAGTACCAAGTTTGAATTTACAGTAGTAAAGTCAYATAAATTYGACTGGAAGAAAAAAAMMMCAGTTTCTCCTTCAATGAGATGAAATTCCAAAAAGATCATGCTGAGTATATTCTTCCCCTAACTGGGTTATTATAATATATTTCTTAGGAAGTATCTCAAATTTACTTCATTTCTGGGTATCTGTTAGCAAAGGTATCTGTGGCAAAAAGTGTCTTGTCTATTCAGCTGAAGTACTAACATCCAAAAGGCACTAACATACGTCAGAAAAAAGCCTAAAATAATTATGCCTAAGACGCCCAAATAATGGAACTGGAGAAACAGACATCTATTTTCAACTTGAGTTCCACTACACTAAAAAATGATAATCCAAAGATGATCTCTGTGGGCAATTTCTGCTAAGTCAGCACATCTAAGAAAAAACAGTCAGTTTATGTAAAAAATACATGCTGCAAATTTAGCATTTGCTTTTACCCAAACATTAACCCTAACATCTAAACCACTTACAGATCTTCCACAAAGCTTAAGATTTGCCAAGAGACAGAGTCCAGACCACAGATACAGACTTTACTGATGCTTCCAGCTGACCACTCTTGTTGCTCCCACAGAGCCTCTGTGTCACACTGCCTCTGAAGTGTGAACTACCCCAGTTTCAGTCTCTTTGCTTACACACTGGAAAGGAATGCAAGGAAACATAATAAGGAGGTATGGAGACCTGTCAAACTCAGATTACGTTCTTTTCCTGTCCTATTTCTTTTTAACTGTAGCAGTTTAATTAACTACTAAGTTAGAGGTGCAATTAACTTCACTAAATTTTAATACATCTATCTACAATGTCAATAGGGTATCAGTGCATGCAACAGCAAACAGACAACAAATGAAAGCTTTATAAAAATCCTCAGTGGGAATCTCAAACCAGAGAAGAACTGGTTATAATGAAACAGTTTAGTGTAACAATGTACTAATCTATTTCCCCAAATTATCAAATCAGGTTACCTGCCTAAAACTGCTAATAGTGTGTGCTAAGTCATTATAGGAAGATAGTACTGAAATGATCAGTATTTTGGGTTGCCTACAGAACAAGCCACTCACTATGAAAGCTGAAATTGTTTCTTAAATGGAATTCCCAAGATACATATCACAGCACTATGTCTTCCTCTAATACTATAAATAGTTTTTTCCATCATACCTTCCAGGATTAATAGGGATGTTCCCTCCCTCCCCTCAAACCTTTTTCAACAGTCTAGAAGATGGACAAAAAAAAAGCCTATTTTTGGTAGTCCAAGAAGAGGCTGATAGTGGCACTAGGCCTTCAGGGTGCCAATTTTGTTCTGTTTTAATCCAGCTAACCTAAAGAAAAATGGGATTGGAAGAAATGCAGATGCAAGTGGCAAGCACAATATAGCATCAGAATGGGAATTTTACCAGTGTACGCTCTCTCCATTGTAAATATCACAAGTGTTTCTTCCCTTCCAAAATTCCTGAGCCCAGACTTCAGCACAAGCCTTCACTCATAGTTTATTCACACATCTGTACAACTGCTGGTTCTTGCTGGGGTTAATTACATTTTTTAATTATACCTAGTTTCTTCTGTCTGTAAAATTATAGCTCACACAGCTATGGCACAGGGACAGAAAACAGCAAATTTCTGAACAGATTTAAGAAAATCAGTGCTGTGGTCTTCATTTAACATTTATATAACAGAAAATAATTCCTGTACAGACAAATAAAAGAATTCCAGGAATATATTTGAACACTTGCATTTGCTTTCCATTCCAACATATTACACTGCTGCAACTTGATGTTTACAGGCATTGAAGGAGTAACCAAGGAAGCAGCTTAATTTAAGAAGCAGCATTCCAAACAAACAGCAGTTATATTTTCAGTCTGGCAACTGCTGATGAAATTCCATGTAAATCCTCCTTGTTGTGCTCCACAAAGTCTTGAAACCCTCTRATCAAGTGAAATGCTTCCTTGGTATGAGAAGTCATAGCTCATGATCTTTCAAAAATATGGAGGAGTAACCTTTGAATCAYGAAGAGAAATAATCATATATATATGTACAGACAAAGCCAAAACTCGAAAGTCACAAACACAGACTYTGGTAGGGTGCTTCAACTTTAGATGACACCAATTCCTTTGAAGAGTGCTAATACAGGAAAGGAACACTACCTGTTGCTATTGTTCATGCCATATTCCCATGCAGTATTTTCTGATATGCTACCGATTCACAGCAAATCCTGTCAAAGTGTTTCCCTGCTTTTATATCTGCACTTCATAAGTCATTATATCTCATGCTCCTTCCTGTTTTTTTAATCTTTGAAGCAATGATTATTCTCAGTTCTTCTGAGAAAARTAACTTCTCCTTTATTCTCAGTTTTCTTTTTAGCCATTTTTAGACGGCACTAATACAAAACTGCAGGTTCTCCCCAGCCCTGCTCACAATACACCATTCAGAAATATGCAACTCTGGTRTAAATTTAGAAACCTGAATGCACAACCTGTGTTGGTTTAGTCAAACTTATACCTGCTCCTTCAGTTTATTAGATATGACTTCTTCAAATACAGAATCACTGGCAMATCTATACAAAAGCAGAAACTGCTCCAGTGGCCTCATTCTGATTAAAATTAATTCAGAATCATTAAATCCAGTGGTGTTTCATAACTGGATTTCCTGTAATAATCCTTCTATTGCTAAACCAAGTTGAGACTACTGTCAAGTTGCTTCACTACTTGAGGAGTGGTGACACACATATAGGTCACACATTACCAAGGATAACTGAACTACAGTCATTTATTTTCTAACATGTGGCTGAAAAGCTCACTTCCTACAGCAGTAAATCCTCTATTCCCCTTATTACTACATGGCTCATCCTTTATTAAATCTGCAGCAAGCTCCCAGCCACATCCACATTTGYGTTTTTTCTTGGATCAATATCAAAGAATGAAATAGACTTTTTATTTACATCTTTAAACAGTTATAACTTACAACAGTTACATGTGTATTTAGTTCAATCAAGCAGAGCATACCTTTCAAACAYCTCATGCCAGCCTTTGGCACCTCCTTTCACAACCTCTGTGAAGTTGTTGAAAAGGTCTGTTAACATAGAAGAAGCTTATATACAGCCATATACAGTCAAATACCTAACCAAATACCTAACCAGACTATAAAAAGGATCTTGCCTAGAAAGACAGTTTTCCCATGTGCTTTAAATCCAGTCTATCTGAGGACGACCACCAAAAAAAGTGGTTCCCTCTATTCCACTGTCTGTGTGTATCTGCAATCTCCTTACACAATAGCTACCAAGGCAYTGCATTTAAATAGCCTGACAATTTTAGTTCTCATTAGGTCAGAGAGCTATTTCAACTCACTGTAGATCTGCATGACCCTGAGTTGCCATACCTCATGTGCATCACATGTTTTGGGAAGGAAAAGCTGGAACAGAATTTCAGTGTACATCAAAAAATGCACTGGAATAAATACACTGCAAAACCCTATGAAGTCTACCCACTATGTCTCATCAACAYTACTGCATTTTTGTAATGAAGTTTTGACAGGACAATAATGCTTCTTTACCACATAATGGGTAGAAAGCCTGTAGCTGTATATTCTTCTTCATATTCACAATGTGTAGTTTTTCTAACTCTTCTTTCTCATGTCATGTATTAAAACACTTTTGAGTTGTGTAAATTCTGTTTCTGTAGGCTACAACAGCTACTCAAATGGAGAAAGGCAGCACATTTCAAAAACAGCATAAATGAACTTCACTCAGATACTTTTGTTGCTTTTTTGTAATTTTTGCTGCTTAAAGAAAGAAGGTAGCATACATGTACAACGCACAAAATGAGTCAACTACTACTCAGAACAAAGAAAGACCATTCAGCAAGAAAAATTTACAATGCTGTTCAGTGTGCTGAACAGCAAAAAAATCAGTTGCTACTTAACATCCCTTTCCTCCTGCCTGCATCATCTACCTATATTAAGCCAGTTCAACCATCTTGCACACCTGCTATAGAATTGCAGAGGACTTTACTAGTTAAAATATAACAAAGTACGACTGGATTAAGAACATAAATATTGGTATTTTTAATTTAAATTTGTAAGGACTTTGTAAAAAAAATCCCACAACACGGATGAGTTACTACAGCTGGTTTTACCATATGGTGAAGGGTAGGATGGGGAAGAAAACAAATGCTTTACCYAGTATTACTGCTACTGCAGTAGGGGAGATATGGGTTGTTAAGTTATAGCAGATTGGAATAACAGAACAGAAAATGAAATTCAACATGGAAACATGAAAATGTGCATTGAGGGAAGTAATTTATTTCTTTAGTAAAGAATATGAGAAGACAAAATACTGCAGAAAACACCAAAATAAGACAGTCCTCCTACAAGAGTTGGATAAAAAAMCACTGCAATTACTTAGGTCCAAATAACTACAATTTAAAGAAAAAGCCATTTCACCAAGTGCAATAGTATACAACAGTATACAAAAAGGTTCTTACCAATGTCTCTCATGAAAATAGCACATGCTGGACTAAGAAAAGCATCACAAGTCACAAACCATAAAAAGTAGCTTCTCTGTCTCAGGAATTGATTTTTCAAATATTCTTGCAAGGAAGCATAAGCGCCATCTAAGTAGCACATAACAATGTAAATGAAACTGACTACCAATCATAAATTCTATAACAAAGTGATTATAATCAGCACAAYGCTTGTCAGAAGTGAGACTTTGTTTACACCACCTCTGTCGACGCAACCAACATTAAAAGCACTCTGCATGAACTCCTGAAAACACTTGGAACTCCCCTAAAAAGAGCTGGGAATCTACTAACTGAATCAAGTTTCAAATTTAAGGGAGGGGGACAAGGTCAAGCCTYAAAGGATGGTAGAGTTTAATGATCTGAAGTAACTCGTAACTCCACCAGTCTTTCCAGAATAGCTCATGCAAGATAAGGGGACTCAACCCAACTCTCGTTTACCTGAGTCACCTGATGACACACATTAATCTGTCAGCATATTTATGAAAGAGAAAATAAGAGTGAAAAATCAGGACAGAGAGAAATTCTCAATAGTGTATCCTGCAGAGAGACTCAGTACATTCAGTCCTTCTATCAAATTTTTTAAGCATTCATTACTTCACTTGATTGAGTATTTGTTCCAGTCAGCAGAATTGTAGCTTGCACTGCATGCAGGAGCAGGGCTGCACACACTCTCTGGGCATGGGGGGTTTATGCCTCCTCTAAGCCACAAGGAAACCAGTAGCTCTATTGTTTAAAATTGTGAAGCATGTTTGCCTATTTCTAGAGAATGTGAGCTGTCAATAATTCTTGATTTGCCACAGCAGCTTGATATGCTGCCCTCTGAAATTTAGAAAAGTCAAAAGTAGCCTCTGTTCTTTTACAAACTTAAAAGCAACATAATTGATCGTGTGTAAGAYTTCTGTTGAAAGGCATCAGATATGAAATGTAGTATCATGTCTTACAAAGGAAACAAGCTTGTGGTAATGCACATCGTGACTTTTCA
The DNA here is from genome assembly GCA_902810485.1 of Alauda arvensis. NCBI lineage: Eukaryota > Metazoa > Chordata > Aves > Passeriformes > Alaudidae > Alauda > Alauda arvensis. The sequence continues at coordinate 1,651,760 of CADDXX010000108.1, forward strand.
TATCAAGTTTGGCTTCCCTTCTTTCCACTCCTGTAACTGAATAGCTTAGCTTCTCTCATTCTTAAAATCAGAAATTCAAGCACATTCCTCTGCTTGGAAAAGTGTGGGTTTCTGTCAAAAAAAAAACAAAACAAAAAACAAAAAAACAAAACCAATATAGATATAGATGTGTATCGGAGATGGAAACAAATTTTGTCCTGATAGACACAAGATTACATTTGAAGTAGGGACAGCATTTTTAATCAATTCATTTCCACCTGCTGGAAAAAACTTATCTATCTGAAATGAAATACATCTAGAACAAAATCCTGTGATTTGTATCTCATCAAAGGGACACGATGAGCTCCCTCTCTGAAGATTATCTTTAAGTTTGACCTTTAAGTTCAAAGCAGGCAAACATGGGCAGTCTAACTCAAAAAAAAATCAAAGACCTGATAGTATGAAATTATCACACCCCTCTGCAATGTAACTGCTGGATTCTTCCACCATATCCATCTGTGTGAGATGAATTTCTGCACACTCACTTGCAGTCAAGCAATGCAATGACTAGAAGGCTTAATAGAAACAAGTCTCTTAAGTATCTAACTCTCACATTTAATTAGCATTTTGTTTGCATTTACAAGTGAAAAAGTATCCCAAACATTCAACAGAACCTACACTTAGAAACACAGAATGTTGCATTCCAGCTAGGATTAGGATTCAGTTTGATAGATATGAYGTTTCTCCCTGCATGTTTTCATGCAGCTGACTGCCTAACCTCATGTAAATGCAAGTTGTCCCTGCACTTATGAGCTGAGGAAGCTGGGCAGCAGATGAACCAGGATGTTTGCTTCTGAACTAGCCCAAGCATTCTTCAAAGCCAGCAGAGYGCTGAACAATAATTATGGAATCCAGGAGACCAGATACATATGAAGGCCTCTAGTCTTAGGCATCTTACTCTTAAACTGTGTTTTGCTTTGAGAGGTTATGCTCTCATGACAGCAAGAACAAGCAGTAACAGAAGTAGCAGATAACATGAATTTAAATCACAGAGTCAGTTTCTCAATTTCTCCTCAGCACCAATACCCTCATATTTTAATGACAGTATTACAGCTGTATACATAAAGTGTAGCAGTGACATAAATTCACAGAAACTCAAAAGAAACAAAAACTGATTTCACTTATCTACTTGGGTTCTTTATGAATCAAAATTTTAAGGCCTAACCAAACCTAACTTGGAAAGATCAAGCTACAGTATATTCTGCATTAGTAGAGCTCTCCTTGTGTTATACAAGCATTCTGTTCTTCCTGCTTCAGATACAACACAGCTTTTTACACCTACATGCAAAGTGTAATTCTAGAATGAGTCTATCTTCAGTTCATGATGCCATTCTCAGAACATCAGTATTTTCAATCATCATTTCACATATTAAGACAGGGATTTGTATGCAGTAGCTCCAGTCCATTTAATTAACAAGAAACTTTTTTCTTTGTAGCTAACCATGCATTTGCATACATAAACAGAAAAACAGAATATAGTTTTGAACTTTTCTACTACCCAGCTCAAAAGCTATTTTACCATAATGTGCAGACATAGTAGAAAAATAAATTTCAAGCAAGAGGAATGGAGGYATCTAATAAAGTTTGATGGACAATGAATGTTTCATTAAATGCATAAGCAGATCAGYGCCCGAAGATGCAAACAAAAGCAMAGCAACATTATACTAGATTTTTAAATAAAGTTCGTGAGAGCTTTTAGAACTGGGGAACAAACTCAGAAATTAAATCTAAAAATATCTAATTGTATTGGACAGAAAGATACAAGAACAGCAAGTTTTTCTTAAACCCTTGTTATCCAGTCTTCATTTTGCTCCCAGGAATGACCAACAGCATATGCTCAAGTAAATGCAGATTACAAAAGCAGGGCAGGAATGCTGCAATAGTTCCCTCCTACCAGTATTTAGCCATCTGTGGCTTACACTCTTCCTGTGCAGAGACTGTTCCTGCAGGTTTGACAACCCTTGTTAAATTTTCACTTAATCACTTTTCAAACTATTTTAACTTTTGGGATGAATGCAATTACAAGCTGCAGGAAAGAACTTTTTTTGCTTTACTTAAATAAGCTGGGTTCTTTACAAGATCTCTGTATCTGCATTACGAGAAATTACAATCAATTACTCTCTCTTCATGTCTGTGCCACTTACAATTTTACAAACTTCATTTACTTCCATCTCTTTATTTTTTTTTTCCTTCAGGGAACAAGAAGCACAGTCTGCTTGATCACGTCAGCAAGACATTCCACACTTTCAATCATCCTTGTTGACTTCGGCATCAAGAAGGCAGCAGAGAGCAAAACTGTACATGGAACATGTGGTATCTTTATAAAGCAGCCTAACAGCTCCATTTTTTCCCCTCTAATGTTTTCTTATTTGTCTTTTTGACATAGGAATCAATATTTTGATGGAATCAGTCACAGTAATTCAATGCCATCAACCCTGTTGACGGATGTAYGTCTTATTGAGAGCCCATGTTTGTGCACTCACAGTTCGGACCAGTTTCCTGCTCCATAGAGGCCAGTTTGCATTTAGCAGCATCCAACCAATGCCCTTTGATCAAGGAGTGATCGGTACAGCACAACTGCTGCCTCTGGCAGGTTGTTTTCACCCTGTTAAGTATTTTCCTTAATTAACCTTTGCAACCTCACAACTCAGGCCAAAACACCACAAACCCATACAGAACTGAAATACMTCTTTGTAGGGAAAACAGATTATTAGAATCCTTGAGAGCTCAGTACCTTCAGGAACCTTGAGTGAGCAACCTGGTTAAGGTTCACGGTAAAACTGTATTACCTTACACTTATCCATGCACTCAATGACTCTACCCTGCAGATTTGGGATGGTAAGTTTCCCCTCAGAAAAGTTCCCACCAATTCTTCCTCACCACAGCACACACACACTTTCTGTTCTCCATTAGCTTTACTCTTTGCTTCAGTTCAGACTTGCCAGGCTGAAGCTCTCAAGATTTCTTCATCTCTCATATCCTTAGCACCTTTTATTAAAAAAACAACAAACCACTGGCTAAAGTCACATTTATAGCACCTCCCATTCCTTTGTTAGCAATTAGTGAAATTTAAATCTTACATGTTTTATTAAACCATCCAGCAATTTCAGATTTGAGGCCCTTTAAATACTCCTAACCCTACCAAGTTAATAGGACCTTTAGTTTAGACTTCAAATTGGGACTTTTTTCCCCCAAGTWATTAATTTTAATTCCTCTATAAGAAACATCTTCAGCTTCCACAAACAGCAAAAAAGTAATGTATTTTCATCTTCTTCAGTATCTTTGTATTCCCCAAATAATTTTCTGATATCATTATCACTTACAAGCTGTATGGATACGGCTGTTTTATTTGCTATACTTATTTGCTTGCTCATACCAGCTTTATCACAAAGCTTTGATGAGCTTTTATCAATAGCTGATAAGCACTAACYGTTAACAAAACACCTGACAATCGGCTCCAAGCTTTCTGCTTCCCTTTTTGATCCCTCGATCTTGTGTTAGTCTTTTTGACATAGAACCCATGGTCTTWAGTGAGTTTTTTTCATTACAGCTATGAAGCTGATTTTAAGACTATCTGAGCATACAGTGATGAGATTGCTCACTGTTACAGGTGAGCTCTTCAGTTGCTGCATCTTAAACCAATTCCTGGGTACTGCTCAAGAAGGRCAAAGATCTGCTCACTCCATCTTAACTCAGTGTTACCTGTCAATGCARTTGCATGTATTTACCTACCATGACTAAGCTTTCTGTCAAGTACAGCAAATTAAACATTCCTACCTTCATAATTAATGYTGAATTTTCCACAAATTATCCCTTCTCATTCCTGGTGTAAGACAGCAGCCTTATTTTAAAACCACTGATACTTCCTCAGGTGACTTTTTAAAGACTTGTGGCATTCAAATATAAGCAAGCATACATTCCTTTTAGACAGAGTTATCTACTGATGAAACTATTTTTTGGGATTTCTGTTATTTTCTACTGTGCTCTATTTGAYATTTGCTTGGTTGGTGAGAAATGAAGACTGAAATACATGTTTTACTAATGCTTTGTATTTATTCTGGCAAAGACAGGCTGCTGCTGCAGAACAAGACTGTCATTATGTTTTTCAGTCTTGTTTCTGGATCATTTGGCAGTATGAACAAAAGCTATGTGTCCCCTCTTCACACAGCCCACCTCTTCAGCAGATTTTGTCATGTAACATGATCCTTTGAACATTCCTTTTGCTTTTAAATTTTTTTAAGCACACATGCAAAGMAGTGATGATGCATCGTTATTCCATACTTTTTCAAGTATAGCCAGCTACCACAAACTACTATCACATGCAAGTTTCCCAGATTACCCAAGGCAATAAAAGCAATTACACCTCAGCTGTGCCCTCCATAAACACAAGAATACAACACAGTAAATAGCTGTAATATACATACAGAACAGACTCATGGAATAAAAGAAATCCTGGAATAAAATGATTATTCTAAGCCAGTCATGAGCATCTCAAAATAGGTATTTGACTGCTAGAATATTTTTTAATAAAATCCAGATTTAAAACTGATCGAACAATGGGTAGTAACTGTCCCTACATCCTGCAAAAAGGGAACCTGCAGGCTTTTTAATTATCCTCCTGACAACACAGACAATCATTGTAGTATTTTTAATGTGTATCAGGTCTATTTCTGTTCTGTCAAATGACCAGAGCAGTGATTTCTCAAAAACARAACACAACTAAGGATAGTAAGGTCTTGTGCAGTGTCAAGGTTTAASAACCAAATTAAAAGATCCCTTCATAATACAGGAAAAACCTACATTTTATTTTTAACCTTGCAGTAGATATTTGAGCACAATTATTTTTTCTTTTTGGAAATGGGTAGTTTAAATGGTAATTTAAAATCTGAAGATTACTAACCTTTATTTCAGACTTAAATAGAAGGTAATTTAAAGTCCATGATACCAAGAGAAATTGCAAAAAAAAAAACAAAACCCCAAAATAAACCCCCAACACACTCCCATTAATTAGCCTGCTCACTACAGTAACTTAAAAAGCAACAAAACACATGATACAGCAAGACTCTTATTCATTTCAGACACTAAAACTTTAAAGGTCACATGTAAGTCTATATATGAATTATACTACTGGTAACCTTCTAATTAAAAGAGCAGTAAGCCATTTCCCTCCTACTGTAGCTCTGAATTATTAGAAAATCATTATGTTTTCCAGCTATAAGATGATGGCCAAAAGACTACAATTTAATGATTGTGTATAAAATTCACAACTCATAGTTATGTTTGATAGAGGAAACAAAAAGTGATAACAATAAAGTATGGACTTAAGTTTGTCTGTAGCATGCCCCCTAAAAATGTTACAACTATATCAAGTTTGTAATTTTCACCCAAACAAAAATCTGAACTTGTATTAGAAAGCTCAAACTTCAAATCAGAGATCCTGATGTGAGCTCTTTTAAATGAAGCATTCAAGGTGACCATGCTGTTACTGAAGTCCTGATTTCTTTGTGAAGTGCTAATAGAGGAAGCAGGTCAGAGTAAGGTATTTGAAAGAACATAAGAAATCAGAATATGAGTACTATTGAAAGCTGCAGTGTGACTGCCTTCAGTACAGCACATATGCATTAATTATTAATACAATGAAATTTTAATTTTCCATGTTCTATCTTTTATTGACATCCAATAACTTTCTTTAGAAGTCCAGAACACACAMATTAAGACAATTACACATATGACAACTATTCTTCCTTTTCTCAGATGCCCTTAAGGCAGCAAGTGGAAGGCTACTTAAAAGACCATCACTACACTGTATTAACTCAAGTATTATTAAYCCTAACTCATGCTGCCAGCCATGCTACAAGAAAGTGCTTCTTTTACCAGTGCTTAGGAAGCTGTGAAGAATTCCAGGTAYTGAGTTCCATATTTACTTGACCCACTGGATCCATAGTTCTAAATAGAGTATTATGAAAAAATCTGCATTGACTATGCAAATTCATTTTATTTAGCAGTACAGTTAAATTTACCGTTTTTTAACCACATGTCCTAAACTGCTCTTATATAATATGTAGGAGAGCCACAAGATAAGTGAAGGAGAAAGTGTAAGTAATTACTGTTAAATAAAAACTGTTACAAACTACAGCAGTCAGTCAAAGAAATTGCCACCTGCCTCAAGCTCATCACTGAAAAGCCTGGACAGCAATCAAGCAGACAGCAGCTTCAGGTTTCATGTGACAGGAGGTGAAAAAGGAAAAGAATGGTCTAAGTGCTGCCTTTCCTTCAATATAAAAGGCTGCTAATAGTTTGAACATGGATTATGTTCTGAGCAAGACTCAGGGATGGAGGTCAAATTTAGGTGCAGAGAGGAAGAGAAAAGGAGGTAAGATACAAACCTGAAGCTTCTCCAAACATCACTAACCACCAGACTATATATTCCACAGTGTTAGGTACAACTTCAAGGAAGCAAACTATTTCTCTTTACAGCAAAATTTCTAAGCATTTAAGATCTATTTATATGCATAATCACACAAAATCAGGTTTCATGTCTTACAAGTGGAGAACACCCAAGTGTCTGATTTTGATGCCGGTGAAGAAAATTTTAATCACACTTCTCAGACATTTAGTTTTTATCCAGCTTTCGAACTTCCACAGCTGTTYTATTCAAGCAATTTTATTTAGGATCATAAAGCTCTGTTTCTACCTCAGAATAATGAAAAAAAAAAGGTAATTTATTCCTATCCACTTTCCTGCACTCCAAACAAGACCCATGCCAGCACTCTTGCACACATTGCAGTCCATCAGCCAAATTAAGCAAGCCAACTTAAGACTGCCTTTTCCAGCTTTCCTGAGTGCAGAAAGAACTCTGTGTCTTTCTGTTGGCTGCTGCACTCCCAGTGCAGGTCACAGTACCACCCAGGCCTTCATACACACCTCTAAAACCTGCAAGGTCACTTCCCAGGCATGTAGCAGTGTTGGTTTTACACACAACAGAACCACACCTTTGCRAAAAATATCTTCACTTGGAAGGGCATTCCCCTTAGTTCATTCTTACAACCTGCATTAAAAGTACACTGCTCTGTGTGAGTGTATCTGTGCCAATTTGTAGCACAGTTTGAAAACTAAAATATGATGGGAAGCTACTAAAGAAATCATACCAGTGGCACACTACTTATTTTTCATCTACAGATTTGAAACTCTGAAAGTCTACCTCATACTATTCAACTGGACAGCTTAGACTGTAGTATAAAATGCTGTCTACTATCTTCAGTAAACCTCAATAGTTTTATCTCAATTGCAAAATCTAAAAATATCTCCTCCCTCATTTCTCTCAAACTGCAAAGCTGCACATTGCAATGCTGAAGCATGTTGGCCATTCAAACCAACTGCAGTGCAAATTGACACCTAGGAGTCACTTACAGCAGAGGATTAAAAAAAAAAAAAAGAGCAAAACACTCTCAGATCCAGCACTGGCTGAAACATCTTCATGTGAAATATTTACACACCCAATTACACTTTTATTTTTAACTGAAAAGTAAGAATAACGTTACAAAGCCTGTTGAGAACAGCAAGTGCTAAAGGCAGTAAGGCAGTATGTGCAGAATTGGCATTATTAATGGATCATTTTCTTGAAATTTATCTCCCTCTGTGTTTCAGCAGACAAAAAAAAGAGCTTGAATAAACCCATTTATCTCAAGGGCAAGTAGCTTCAATTATCTTTAAAATATAATTTTCTATCATAAGAAAGACATGAAATGATAAAAAAACCCTGAAGAGCATTGAACAGCAGACATAAACCATTCGAACCAAAAATAAGTAATAAATAGCGAAACATCAATAACTATGCAATCTTGTACTCCATGAGTATACATGATAGAGTACCAGAAACAGAGGGCCAGGGAAAAAAAAAAATCAAACCTTCGGAAAGTAACTAAAAAATAAAAATCAACAACAATAAAAAAGTCATACCCTAAATGTCTTCTTAAAAGATACCTTTGGTTTTGGAAAAAACATAGTTATGCTATTAAACTSCTTATACAATTCTAAAATAAAAACCATGGACTTAAGACTGTTTTTAAAAAACCTCATCCATCTAAGGTACAGAGGTAGTGTAAGGTGTGYGTAAGGTACAGAGTTAGTACAACCTCCACATTCCCTATCCAAGTTTTTAAGCTGCTCTTGACCACAGCATTWTAACAAGAATTCACCTTCCTCAAGACTTCAAGTTCTTTTAAAAGTTCATGCCTCACAACTGAAATTGCACARTCTACTAATACATTTAAAACTTCAAATTAAAGAAAACCAGCTAACACCACAAATSCAGAAAGCCCTGTAGAAACCCAAGCAAAATCTCCAACACCAAGAAGAATACCTAAAAGCTAAGACCAAGRGTAGACTGGAAAGAAGAAAAGAAGAAAAACAGAGTGGGAAAAACACCAAACCAAACTAACCAAACAAATACCACAAAATAACCCCTCACACCAAAATCTGTTAGTATTTATCAATTCAAATGAAATGTTAGCAACCATTTTTCTACCAGTTCGGCAATTTTTACTTCTAATCAYTTAAAGTTAAGAACTGAAGAACATCAGAGTTACAGAAGATTAGTAAGAGGTAAAAATGCCTTATAATCTACCCCCAAATTTYAAAACTGGTAGAGGACTTGCCTTTTAAAAAAAATATTTTAAAATCTTTCTCAAATCCTTGCTGATTGCCAATTTTGTTCTCACTGACATATGTATCAGTCACTCACAACTTTGCCTGGGATCAACATTAAGCCAATATAGTAGTAATTACCTAGGTTATCCTTGCAACAATGCTGGCACAGTAGCAGATGTCTTCCAGTCCTTTGGAATTTTCTCAGTGTCCCAAGATTGATTAGAAATCAATAAGGGATTTGTGCCAGGTATTTCAAACCCTTGGGGCTTGACAGATCTAATTTTAGTGTCTMTCTACATTTACACTGAAAATGGAAAGCATCATATAACAAGTATCATCCACTTTATCCCTCAAAACAGATTTTTTAACACTTCCCTGCATTCCATTACAGTATCTATAAATTATATAGGCTGGGGGCAGGAGGTGGTGGTGGTGGTGTTTGGTATGTTTGGGGTTTTGTGTTTTCTTCTTCATTTTACGTTGCCACATTAAGTGCTTTTCACAGAAACACCAGCTACTGTTTGTTCAATTATCCTTGTACAAAATTCTCTTTCTATAAAATCCCACAGATGCATTTATGTCTTSCCTGGTTGTTTGGAGACCTCTTGTAAGTGATTTTTCTTAAAAGGTCTGTTTTGCCTAGGTATAACTTATAGTTCCTTCTACTACGCTTACAGGAAAGAACTACAGGCTAACTGTGAACTATGCACAGAATACTTCTTGGTCTTTATGCATCTGAYTAGCACAGCTACTGCACATTATTTTTGTCTTTTAAACACAGAGAGTAAAGATCTACGTCCTTTACATATAAAAATCATCAAACTTCTTACTCAGCTGTATTTCTATGGTATCTCTCTCCTTCCCTGAAATCTGCACAGCTGTTTCCCAAGTCCCTTCAGCCTATTATAAAGCTCCCTGACAGTAGCTGTCTTTCACAGACCAGAATATTTTCTCCCTGCAAACCACCAATTTACACATCAYATAGGAAAGCCTTCCAGCTGGATACAGAAAACCCAAAATTCTTTTCCTCTGCCTATTTGAATCACTGATCTACTACTGTCTGTTGCAGAATAGGAGTCATGGGCAAGTTTGCAGGTCTTGCTGCCCAAGCTCCTGGCAGCATTCATTCRAAATACAGACTAATCAGCAACCTGATAAAAKGATCAACACCAATRAAACCCCCAAACTGACAGCTAATTKCCCCCCAAAGAGACAAGCCTTACTCATCTTTGTAAGTCCATGATTTCRCCTAGGATGTTYGCCAAGAGCAGGAGAGACTGACTAAACACCAGTGGTTGATGCCTCCCTCTTTATAAACACCAAAACTCCTCCTTTACAACTGCACAAGTTTACATATTTAAAAAAATCTTATCAAAATACTATCTCAATACTGACTACTCTCTGAAGGATTCTAGAARAAGTCTGGAATGTACAACTGATGTCAACAATTGAGCTAATTTTTTTCATTTGTATATGAAGAAGACACATAAGTACAGACACAGCTGTCATGCTGAAAGAAATGACACAGTGGTTAGCTGGAAACAAGAACCAAAAGAAAAAAGGAAAAGATTACAATCACARCAGTTATATACTGGAAAAGGGTATAGGAAGAAAAATCAACTAGACCAAAGCCCCACAACACAGTAAAGATAGTTCTTACATGAAACAGATGCGTTCTGGTCACAAGGCAACAACTTCTAATTTTAAGCTTCAAAATTCTAATTAAGGCTCTAAAATATGCAGCAGAACACAGGTATTTAGAAGCTGTCCTGTGTCACAAAGATATGCTGAAGTCTTTCAAGATTAAATTTTAAAAGATTGTGAAAAATCAGTGTTCAAACTTTCAAAATATTAACGGCTTTAACTGAACACATATTTGCGGATAAAGTCAAAGTTACTTAAAATCAACACCATTTTTAACTTCCAAGACAAAACCCAAGTATTTGATATTCATTCTCCATTAACATTTTTCTGACACAGATACAATCCACTCTGTTTTCTAAAAAAGTGTTTTTACATATACCCTGCCAACCACCCCCCTTCTCAAAAGAGATTAAATCTCATCAGTACTGCCATTCTGCACAGCCAAGATCTGATTACCCTTGAAACAACAAAATATCTAAACACACACAACCTTCCTTAAATTGGTCTCATAAATTCTACATAAACAGCACCTTACATACCAAATGCTGAAGGCAACCTGGAAAACAGTTTATAGGGCCAACCACACCTTACTGTTACCAAGCCAAGTTTTAAGTCTTTRATAAAAGTAGATGAGATTTTAACCAGACTGAAAGCCTGCTAGTTAAAACCCAAGCTCAGTAAAGCAAGTAAAAGCAGGGAAGGGCAGCTGCAATTTTCAGGGGTTTTGGTTTTTTTTTTTAAAGCCATACATCTTGGTTTTCACTAGCATAAAATTTCCATTTATCCTCCTYGCTTAAAAATAAGTGCTTCAGAAGGACAATTACAAGCAGATAAAAAAATGTTATGGATAAGAGGGACTTGTATATTGTGAAAATAAATGCCTAGAGCACATGAAGACAACACTCAATATTGCAATACCAATCTCTTTGTATCCAGCATAGAAAAGACTCCAAAAAATTCTGACCTTCAGTTTCTAAAAAAGGACTAGTTTTCATGAAAAACAGAAGGCAGCCTACCAAGAACCACACTATCCAAAATACAAATGGGAATTTAGCTCATCCACAACTTCTCCAGTAAAATTAACTTCAGTGCAGTAAYACAATAATGGTCTTCAAAATGCATTTTTAACTGTTCATTACAGTGTAGGAAAGCATTTTCCAACGCACCCAGAGCTTCCAACACATACACACATTTCTCTATTAAATATCTGTTAACCACACTCATTCTCATGTATCAAGATTGTCTGCATACACTAACGACACAAGATGAAACCAGGAAAGGTGAAAAGGAAAGAAAAGAAAAACGTCAGTAGGTGAGAGGTCATTTGCAATCTGTGCAGAAAAGAACACAGATGAACCTTCACACCTCTGGTTCAGTTCTACTCCAAGCATTACCTGTTTTCARAGAAACTAAGTGCTAAATTAGAGCCCACTGCTCCCTCATCCTACACATACATGTGAAGGCAGTACAGACGGAGATGCTGCTTTCACACTGCATGAGACCTACATCATCCAGCAGGATCCTTGCATGACAGACTAAAATAAACAATACAAGGAGCACAAAAGAACCTTTCAAAACTAAGTTGGTAGTTCCAGAACTCCAGGCAGCACATGCACACTTTTGTCTAAAGTACATACCAGGGACATATCCATATAATTTCATATTACTTGTGGTTTGCAGTTTTATGGAAGAGCTGTGTGACTCCTGATTTGCAGTTGAACTAGCAGACTTTRTACAAGTAGGGCATTCTGGTTTGTCCAGCTTAGTGTTCTGAAATCACCTTTTCAGGCAGACAAATCCAGATTTYGACATGAAGTACTAACAGTTTTTGTTCAGTCTATTAAAAACTTYATGTTCAGATGAGGACTTTTCCCCCCAAGACCTTCCATCGTTTCTGCAAACACAGTATGTTTACAGTAAAGTCTCCTAGACTTGCAGCATGGCTGAAGAGCAATACAGAAACAGCAGTAGAGGTAACTCACTGGAAAAGGAGCTTCCAAATCTGAYAGTCTTCTGACAGTCTGCTGCCTGATGCTTTATGCAAGTGGACAATTTCAAGGATAAACTCATTCCTTTTACAGATTAAGAGCTGCTGCTATGAAAGTAAACAATACAAAGTTCTAAATTAGCTSTACTTCATTAGGTGACTAAAGAAATCTTAGGTTTTGCACATAGAGAGAAAACCTCTCAGAAAGAACAAAGCTAAATTAAACTCAACAGTTCTGTATAAACCCAAACACAACCTGGTGAATCATCAAATACAGGATGCTATAACAAGCATTAGGTTTAACTTCATCCCTTTTAAAAGGCCAAAGAAYATCTATAATTCAGGTTGCAATACTTAATTCATATTTTGCTTTCTTATCTTCTAATCACCAGAGAAATGGTKAAGGACCTCATCTTAACACCTGCTCTGAGGTCAAACTGCCACAGTCTGGAATGCTGCAAGGTTTTTCTCCCTAGCATTCACAAATTCAAAATAGATGATKCATAATCTTAATGGAATGCAACAGATTGATAAGAATCTTTTATGATTAAGAATGTTTTATGRGGATTAAAAGTGACAAWGGGAGAGCATTAAAGATTCTTAAAATACTGCTTGTTAAATTTAATCTAAAAAGCAGAGCTACTATTAGTTTGCCTGTTGTACAGGGATACTGTATTTCTGATCCTTGCTTGTTTATCAAATACTGCAATAGTAGATCATTTTATACAAACAATATAAAACAACATAAATAGTGGCTTTAGAGGATGAAACAAAAAAAGCCTGAATTAGTACCAACTATTACAATATGTGACCTACTATTAGTAGTAAATAAAGAGCAACATTTTACTACAGCCACGTAGTTGGAAAAAAAATCTTAATGGGGCACACRGATTACTTCAGTGAAGACTAATCAATTAAATATTCACACTGAAAAAAAATGCTGATTTGGAAGATATGGAAGTATCAAAGTACTGCCATGATTTTTTTAAAGCTACTTTTTATTTAACTACCATTAAAAAAAATCCAATAAAACTGTAAAGTTAGACTTTGCCAGACTTAGCACCAAATTAAATTCAACTCTAAATTAGTTTTACTAATGTTTTATCATTATTCATATTGCTGCTCTTCAAAATGAAGCATTATCTCAGGAGTAGGAAGTCCATGGCCCCTTGCTTAAGGTGGCAAAGAAGTGTCCAGCTGAAGAGCAGCCTCAACAGATGAGATAGAATGTATGTGTTGTGCTCTGCCCATTTATTTCAAAYACTGCTACAAAAATCACAGCTCAGCTTTAGGAGCCAACTGTACTGTATTTGAAATATGGGTGATGTGTATTTTTCTCCAAAAATTTTCTTATAGATAGACATGAKCACTACTCTACTCAGGAGTTACATATTGCCACTTCACTGATCACATACAAAACCAGACAATGGACCATGCTAAATTCACAATCACCAACTGTATTTTGTTGTGCTGTAACAACAACAAAATAAATTTCAATAAGCCTCTATGATAGTTAACATCCTGTCTGATATTTTTCAAGTTCATGAAGCCCTGTATATGCATAAGGTAGTATACACAACCTTGCATTTCTTCTTTCCTGCCTTAATGGTTTTTATACCCACATCACATTGCTTTCCTGTTTAAGCCCCAATCAGATCCACAGGAGAAGGATTCAATTAAACTGTAGGATAGAAACCACTGGGATGTGTGCTTGAGGGTCTCCTTGCACGAATCAGTTTACATGACACAAGAGGCAAACTGTACAGTCCAGAGGGCTTGCTTTATAATCTGCAGAACACAACAGAGCCATGCTTGGAGGGATCTAGATGATACTTAAGATAGATCAAGCTGCTGAAATAAAATAGTGCAGAAATACAATATTAATACCAGTGTCTAATTCTATGGATRACACACAGACCGGATAGAAATTCAGTTTAACAATAAAAAAACTCTTCTCTGTTTTATTTCTAACTCGGATGCACAGACGAAAGTCAAAAGAAAGACCAAAGGCTTATAAATTTAATCTCATCTGCATAAATTGTAAGATTATTGTTAAGATTATTTCCGCYCTATTGATGTATGAAAAATGTAAGAAAAAACCTGTTTCTCATCAATGTTAATTAAGGAGAAACAAATAGCTGAAGTAGGTTTATTTCTGCCCCTCCCTTTGGCAGGATCTTTCACAGACAAAGAAATSAAGGACTGTTTTGTTGTGGGTTTTTTTTTTTTTTAAAGCGCTAACATATAAATTAATAGAACRACAAAAGAACAACTTCAAATTACTTATAGTCCGTTTTAAAAAATAGCAAGTTTCAACTTAATGTTATCTCTTCAAACAAATCCATTTAAACAGACACTATTACTGTACAAAATCAAGAAAATTATCTCCAAAAYAGAAACAATTACACTAGAAAGAGAGGGACATAATCCATTCACGTATTACTTAAACTAAACAGATCTTTCTCTAGAAGACTTTCGGTAAATATGTCAGTATTTTGCCACACCGGTTCAAGCCCCGCCTGTACTCATCATGTCAGAGTCGTGAAGCCCAGGTTGTCCTTTTAAGCTGCCTGTAATTGGATGCCTACATGTGCTTTGTACTATCCAGCACCGGTACTTCCCTCACGCTTCCAGACGAGGCGGCGCTGACACAGCTGCACTACAAACCCAACACCCCTCCTTCGGCCCGAAGCGGACAAACGTCCCCACATCTTGGGAATCCAACAACATGGGGGTTGGACTAGATGGTCTCCAGAGGTCGCTTCCAACCCTAAAAACTTTGTGATTCTGTTATCATCCATAGCCACTCCAGCTCTGCCATGCATGAAGGAAGCTCTCTTCCCCATCAGCTGTTTYTCCACCAGGAACGACTCGCCTAAGGCTCTTCCTCGCACATCTCCCAGACCATACTCTCCCTCTCCAGCCCTCCTCCCGGCTCCGAAGGGCCACCAGCTACACACACGGCCTGGTGTCATTGTCTCTCGCTCTCCGCCACCCCCTTTCCTCACCCGTCCCTCCTCCCTCACCGCTGCCTGTCACCTGCTCCCTCCCCGCCGGCCGTCTGCTTCCAGGTCAGCTCAGCTCAGCTCCGTGTCTGCCTATTCATCCTGCGAGCGGGGAGGAGGAGGAGGAGGGAAGGAGGAGGAGAGCCCGGCGGGCGCCGCAGCGCCCTCGCCACTGCTGTCAGCACGGGGCCGCTCCCGGCGAGGGGCGATGCTCACCCGCAGCCCAGGGCGCCCACACCTCCGAGGGGCTGTGCTGCACGACCCAAACCCGTGCCAGGGCAGCCCGGAACGCCCCCGCCCCTTCCCAGCCGGGCAGCCCCTCTGCCTCATTCCCCCAGAAGCCCCACAGCACCCCCGCAACACAAACACGCACAGGCAAAGCGGGCCCCGAAGCGCACCGYGACCTCTGGCCGCCCCTTCCCTCTGCCCGCCCGGGCTGCGCCTCACCTAGTGCCACCTCGCAGGCTTTGCGCAGCTGGGAGTGATGCGCCTTCTTCACCTCCTTGTCGGCCAGGATCTTCTCCAGGGCCCGGGTTAGAAACATGTTTTTCGTCTTCTTCCCTTCATACATGGGCGCGATCAAGCCGTGAGAGGAGGAGGAGGGTGGAGCGGGGAAGTGAGAGCGGGGCACCAGCCTCTCCCACCGGGAGTGCTGCCAGGACCCGCGGCGGCCGCGGGGGAAGGGCTCCCTCGCAGGGCGTCCCGACACCCGCTCGGCGGCTCCCCCGGGAGAGGCTGGGGTGGGCCCGGGCGGCGCCGACAAGCCAGCCCCCGCGGCTGAGGGAAGACGAAGCCTTCTCCTCCCTTCTCCTCCCGCCCCCGATGCGTGTGTGCGCGGACGGCGCCCGTCAGTCCCCGAGCCGCCCCCGGTCCGCGCCCGCCTCCATCAGCACCGGCGGCGGCGGCCGCAGCAACAACCTGCCCTCGCCATGTTGGAAGGAAGCGACGTCAGGGCCGTAGCCGGAGCGGGAGGAAGCGGCGGCCGTGTCCCGGGAGGCAGGGCGGGCGGAGGGAAGCGGGAGGGCGGGGGGCACTCGTATTCTGCCCGCCCCGCGGCCGCGCTACAGGTGGAGCGGAGCCGCGGGTGGCAGCACGCAGAGGGACACACGGAGATGGCCGCTGCCACCTGGGAGCTGGATAAGGAGGAGGGGCAGGGCTTCCCTTCCGGGCCACCAGCGCTAGGAGATGGAGGAGGAGACGGAGGAGGAGGAGGAAGGCTCCCCCGGGATGCGCCACCTGCCCCTGAAGGGCGGTCTTCGCCGGGGTTTGGGGCAAGGGGCCGCCCTGGGAGACGAGCTGTCCTCCTTCCGCGGCCGCCGCCTTCCCTCACGAGAAGCGCCCGGGGTTCCGGCTCACGGGGCAGCGAGCAGAGAGCAGCCCCCGATACCGAGGGAGGGAGAAAGGACGGGAGAACCGCGCTGGGGTGTGGGAGGTGTCCGGGCTTCCCGTGGCTCTCCCTCAGTTCCTCTCYTCCCCGCCTGATCCCGTAGCCCTGCCCGCACCTCCCCTCGGGCACGGAGGCGCGCTGCACCGGCGAGTTCGTATGGTGTTCTATCGCCTGCATCCTCTGACTAAAGCGCTGACGTCCCGCGTTTCTTCGCACTGCATGTGCACTAGGAGTATAGAGCATTGAGGGGGGGGGGGGAAAAACCAACCAACAAAAAACCACAAACAAACAAACAAACAAACAAACAAAAAAAAACCCCAAAGGAAAGATCTCAGGTCGACCTGCCTTACTGGTAAGCCGCAAAAACATAACAGGGCCAGCTTTTGCACTCAGGAATACTAGTACACCTGTATTTAAGTCGAATTTACTGCTAACTCAAGGCAGGTCTAGTTTAGAAAGTTTTTACCTGGTGAAAAAAAAAATCCTAGAAATTAATTTGGAAATGAAAGACCAGAAGTTAYAGATGTACCTTTCAAGCAGAATGGGACAAGGCTATGGCGTCAGTGTGCAGGGATGGTTGTGGAAACCAGGGGGCATCTCTGACTTCTGAGGACAGAGCCAGCAAGCCTTTTCAKTCTGTTCTCTGTTCCCGTGGTCTTGCTGTATCAGTGAGGAACACAACCTTTGAAAATTAATCCCGACACCTTCCTCATGGAGCATTTGAGAGAGTTTGCCCACTTTCCTGACTTTGCTGTCATGCCACTCTGCTCAGGCCTTGTAAGGAGTTTATTTGAGCACCTGTTTCCTTATCTACAACGGAGCCACTGTAGCTGCATTAGTAAAGGTACAGTGATCTCAGCCCTCCAATGAAGAGGCAGCTAATGCTGSCCAGTGTTGCTTAACCCAGTTTTCCAAATGAGAAATTATTTGTGACGGAGTGACTTATGTGTTGCCTTATGCATATCTCTGTTTGGCTTTTTAAGGAATACACTGGCCCAGGGAATTCTGCTAAAGGTAGAGGTGAATGCAAGGCCTGTCTGAGCAAAACAGTTGTTCTGCTGAAACTACTTTTCTGTACCAGTGGCTTTTTCTGGTTGTTGGCTATTTTGCCACCCAACTGATAAACGATACAGAAAATATGAAGAGGGTGGATCTGATTTTAGAATTATGACAGTTTTGTGAGAGGGTTAGAAGTCATATCACCAAGCACACTGATTCCTGAAAAAAAGATGGTATTCAGATTGTGTTGATTTTTTCAAAAGACTGTGTCTTCTGCAGCAAAATTGCTAAGCATACCTGAATTATTTCTAGTAATTTAATTATGGAAACCCATTTGCCCATTGGCTAAATCTTTACTTTTTATTTTATATTTTTATGCATAGTGCAAGTTCAGAAATACAGATGTCAAAATTACTTTGGTCTTTCAAAGCTGTCTGCTAGTGACAACGTGGCAAAAATTAAGAATTGCCATGGAGTTCTTRCTGGTAGGTTTGCACAAACCATTTGTGTCCACTTTCCCTTAGCCAAGTCAGAGCTTACAAATGYTATTTAGCAAATGGAGTTTGCTATTGATTTTCACAGTCCATTTAGCAGAAATAGACTTGCAATATGAAGAAAAAGGGTATCTGTACGTAAAGAGCACTGAGCACTGCAGTTATCTGTTTTGCTCATATTAATGTCTATTTTCATATTCTGTACACAAGATAATTTTACATGTAACATGTRTTTTAGTTGAGCATATAGAATTACTGCTGAAGCATCTGGAGAAAAAGACCTGTCAAAAAGAGACTCAGTTCCATGTCTTTCATTCCTGCTCTAATATGAATGCATGTTTTGGTTTGGATCTTCAAATTCTGTTCTCAGTTTCAAACAACTGCTGCTCTGTTGACTGAGTTAGTAACTTGGCACGGCTGGCAATCTACATCTACATTCTGATCACAAACACTACCTAAACTCTGCAACAGTGTAGAGCCTGCTTCTTAAGTTGCACAGGGAGATCTTAATGTAAATCACCTGTCCAGTAGGTTAACATTCAGTTTCATTCCCAAAGCTGAGTCAATAAGGATGGAAATTCCAGGGGAGCTATTGTATAAGCGTTGGAGAGAAAAAGTCCCATGTCCTCATTTAGGGACAAGATAGGAGTGGTGATCAGCTTGTGTGCTGGGTCTCAGTGCTTTGAATAAAGTCAGTTGTTATGATAGCTTCATTTACTAGGTGAGGCAGCTATTAAAATAATGTTTGGTCAATTATAAAAAAAGTTATGGACTTGGAGGAAGCATTTTGAGGGAAGATTTTGTTACTGAGACTACAGACCATAAGGAGCATGTTTAACTCTTTGCTGATTACTTTCCAAGTTAGTGGTTTATATCTAGTGAAATGAGAATGAGAAARCTCATAAGAATCACAAGGTGAAGATTTAGAATATTTGTCTTACAAAGATTCCTAACTAGAATCATTTAGGTTGGGAAAGACCCTTGAGGTCATTGAACCTAACCRTAAAGCCAGCACTGCCAAGTCCACCACTAAACAGTGTCCTTAAGTGCCACATCTACATGCCTTTAAATACCTTCAGGAATGGAGACTTAACAACTTCCCTGGGCAGCCTGTTCCAAAGCTGGACAACATTTTTGGTGAATAAATTTATATTAATGTCTAATCTAAACCTCCCTTGGTGCAASCTGGGGACATTTCCTCTTGTTCTATCACTTGTTACTTGGGAGGAAAGGCTGACACCCACCTGGCTASAATCTTCTTTTAGGTAGTTGTAAAGAGTGATAAGGRCYTTGCTGAGCCTCCTTTTCTCCAGGCTGAACAATCCCAGCTCTYCCAGCTGCTCCTCAMAAGACTTGAGCTCCAGACTCTTCACCAGCTYTCTTGCCMTTCTCTGGACAYGGTCCAGCACCCCAATGCCTTTCTCTCTGTTGAGGGGCCAAGAACCGAACACRGGGTTCAAGGTGTGGCMTCACCACTGCTGAGCACAGGGGGACAATCACTGCCTGCTCCTGCTGGCCACACTATGCCACTGACCTTCTTGGCCACCCAGGCAAGAAGTTGGCTGGGTTGCCAAGTTCAGCTGCTGTCGACCGGCTCCCCCAGGTCCTTTCCAAATGGGCATCTTTCTGACCATGCTTCCCCAAACCTGTAGCACTGTGTGGGATTGCTGTGACCCCAGGGCAGGACCTCTTGGTCCTTGTTGCCTTCTTAAACCTTATAAGGTTCACCTTAGTCCATCAATTCAGCCTGTCCAGAGCTGCGGAGCCTTCCTGCCCTCCAGGTGATCAGCACTCCCACCAAGCTTGGTGTCATCTGCAAAGTGACTGAGGGTACACTCAATCCCTTTGTCCAGATTGTTGATAAAGTTATTAAACAGGATAGGGCCTACTACAGAGCCCTGAGGAACAGATTGTGCCATACAACAGCAGTGCCTTGCAAAGAAATCCAAAGTGCTTGTTGTGTACAATTATTCTAATATCTGAATTGTTTTGGTTTCTGCATGCAGATCTTTGCTTTACTAGTAGTTTATTTCACTYATAAATGTCTGACCAAAGAACTGTGATCCTCACAGCTAGTAGTAGAGATTCCTGTTTGGTTGCTGTAGTCCTGAAAGTGTGGAAAAGGACTGTTAATTGTTTTTTTCTGCTCAAACTGCTAAGCCTGCTGGCAACATGATGTATCAAATATTATAGTTGTCCAATCAAATCTGAGAAATGTTTTCTGTCTAACCTAAAAGAAGCATGTAGTATGTATCCCCTAAAGCATAAAACCATCACTGCTTTTTTTGGAGCCTTAACTTTTAAACATAGCAGCGCAAGAGAAAAAAGTGTATTTGAGAAACACTGCAAAAATTACTGTCTAGTACATTTTTATTTACCACTTAATTGGAATATTCCAGAAGCTATTTATATTGTTATATATATTTAAACTGTTTTGATTGAGTGTTAGATACTTGTTTAGTAAAAAASTGCAGAGAACTTTCCATGTGAGAGGGAACAATTAKCACCTGCTTCTGCTGGCTTTATGTTCCACAATTGTATRTAGTGCTTGTTTGAAAATGCTGATAAGCTAGGACTAGAAGCCTTTGCTTAAAAGTCAGATGAGCAGTAAAAGGGAATAGTAAAAGTGCAGTTTCATGCTTAGAAACAGTGGATTATTTTCAGTTGTTCTGCCTTCCAAAGGGAGCTCTTTCACCTGTGTGAGCTGCCATCCACTTTCTTGTGTTGGTCCAGRTGTGTAACTGTGCCATCAGTCAGTTCATCTGTGGTTCAGCCAAAAATCAGTTTTAGAAGAAAGTTAGTTTTCATTGGGATCAGTGAATTGATCAGAGCATATTCAGTAAATCTTATACAAGAAGGGGAGTGGAGAATGTGGGTGATGAGGAAGACTGCTGYTCATGGTGGCACTGTCTTCTTAAATCATCTTGATGAGCTTTGAAACAGCACAGTGATAATGAGACTGTGATCACTTTAAGCTAGAATAAGACAGACCTACTACTAGAAGAWGCAATCCTTCCTGCTTCTACCTAGATGTTTCTTACTTTGTCAGTGTAAGCATTTGAATTACTGTATGGTGAATTATGTGCTGAATTATATTCAGAATTTAATTAGATTGAAATTAACCTGACAAGGAGCAGACTCTTATATTTCATATCCCAATTCAGCAGGCAACCTCACAGATATTTGTGTTTGCTCAGGGGAATGGATAACACAAGAACAGGAACATGAAAATAGGTAAGAAGAGGTCAGGCTTGCTTTTTTTTTTTTTTTTTTTAATTGCAACAGTATTGGTTTATGCCTACTTAAAGCATGGTTTAAACTACTACTTTTAATATAAGTTTTCTTGATTGTTTCCATGGTGCAAGAGAGCACTCATCCCTGTCTTTATACATATAGGATGGATGGGTCCATAGACAGGACTAGTGTATTCCTGCCACTGCATGTGAACCTTTAATCGTGGTGCCTCACTTGTCACCTTCTTTAGCTCCAGGAGAGTACTTTGCATCTGTTCCCATCCTGTTTTCCTGTACCAGATGCAGATAATCAGTGCCTAATGGATCAGAGTCCAGATGGATCTGACAGATGGGAACCTGGAACAGGAGAGAAGCTGTGATTATGTTCTCAGCTGCAGGCACCTTGGTGGAAAAGTTTCCAAGATTCTTACTGAATGCATAAGATTTAACAGGTCTGCTGGTGGTGCTTGGTTGTGTAATACTGAGGTACAAACCAAGCATTCCTTTTGTTCCCTTTTTAGACTCATAGGGCTGCCACCCTTGTAAAAATAGGTGAAGCATAATCCACAATGTTCAGTGAATACAAAGGATCACAGTCTGTCAACCAAACTGCAAGAGATACACTCACCATAAATGTACTTCAATATTTTAAAAGKTTTTTTTGTTGTTTTGGGCTTTTTTTAAAACATAAATTCTGGAACTGAAGAGGTCAGTTTGTTCACAGACTGAGAATTCTAACAGGTTGCAGTATATCCACTGTTGCACTGGAGGAGAAAAAAAAAAGCAAGTGTTTGTTAGCAGAGGGAATATGCACCGGTAGGTAAGTTTGTTCCAAACATTTGTCCAAAAACATGTAACACCCTGGAGTGACCAGTAAGGAAATAAACATCCATCACTGCAAGGAGGCTCTTTCRAAGTGACAAATTCATACCTTAAAGCTAAAATGTACAGACTCTTGCTGTATTGAAATACATTCCTGATACTAGGTGAGGAAACATACTCCTAGCAAAGCATATAATTTGTCAGTTTGTGACATGTAGGAAAAACATCAGGGAGCAGTGAAGAAAAAATCCCRCCTCTTGTGGTTGATGGAATAAAGTTTTGAATTGTGGCTGAAAACTGTGAGAGTGTATCAAAGGCTTCTGGATGTAGCTTGAATTTACGTGCTAGAAGTTATACCCGTGCATTTGATRGAATATGATTCCTTTTCCTAGTTTTTTTTCTGTGGGAATACTTTTTCTGCTAGCCTACCTRTAGGAGTTTTCAACTTGATCTTTCTTCTGCATGTTGCTCCTGCTAACAGATGAATAATTCAGTTCCCAGCTTCCATGACTCCTCAGCATACTGTTCCCTGCTACTGTGGATGAAGGAACGTAAGTTTCCATCTCACAGACAGAAGGAAATGCATTTCAAAAAAATTGATTATAAGGGGTTTTGAAAAAGTGTCTTCAGTAGTATTTCAAACTTAAGGGTCTGATTATGGATGTACAAGCCCTAACTGTCTGAAAAGGTGATTTTCTGGGACACTGTGTTGAAGAAGAGGGTGCTTTTTGAGGAACATAGGAATAGTACATATTCATCCTGAACCAGAAACCTACTATATAGTTATTGTTGTATGTGAGRCTATGCAAATGCAAAGGTTAATTCAAGCCAGTATAGTGACTTCTTCATGATGGCAAATGTTTCTGTCTCTAAATGCCAAGAATATAAAGCTCTGGAAATTTCCTGAGAGCCTTTGCACTGCAAAAGAAGACATTTGGAGAATGTATGGCAAACCTATCCRTAAGATCTGCTGATTTATTGCTTCTCCCAGCCAGCTCCAGAAGATAAAATTGCTAAGGATTTATTATTTGATTCTGTGGAAAAACTACTGAAGAGGAGGAAGCCACAACATGATTGCCCTTTTTCCTGGGAGGTGCTGTCACTACCATTATGGATTTCCTGGATTACTCTGTTAATTAGTTACCTCCCCAATCACCTGTTATAGGAAGGACTACTATAGTATATAGCTTGTCCTACGTCCTTAATGTCCAGTGTCAGTTCACAAAATGGGAATAATCTGACAAATAAGAAAACTAACARATTTACTGAAAATTATATCTGTTCCACCTTTATCTCCTAGCTTCAGTCTCCTGAAGGTCTTTGTTACTGWTGTGACATGATCAGTGTAAAGCATGCTGAGTTGTCCTACAGATTAGTAGTTARATAGCCTATATATTGGGTGCATGAAGCATTAGTCTGAATCTAATTTTTATATACTGGATGCTTTTTTTCACCTTGATCTGAAGTGAATTTTCACTGTAGCACTTTGGAACATGAGCATTTTCAAAGGTTTATGCAGGTGTCTTTCAATGAGCTGCTAATAAAGAAAAGTTGAAAATGGAAATTGAAAAGAACAGTTGAAAATGAAAATCAACTGAGAAAAGCTGAATGGAATTCAGCTGGAGAAAAATAGTCCTCAAACCTCTGGGCAGGATAAGTCAAATAATAACAAGGGTRGTTACCAGTATTTTAATATCTGTGTTGAAACACTTAGCTAGAGAGGTCATAAATATMATGTAAATTAAGGTGTGAAACAATGAGACTGAAGCAATAACCACTTTTAAATGCCATTAAATGAGCTTTGAATCTGCCTGGTTATTTCCTCCAGCAACTGCTATAGGTCATTTCCTGTCAAAAATGCAGTAACTGATGTTTGAGCGTATACTTTATAAATTGTGGTCTTCATGACATGAATGAAATATTTTTTTTAATCTGAATAACTTGAAAGATGAAAGTAAATGGAGGTTATGGATATTTTGCCTGAAAGACATTAAAGAAATACTGCAGTGATTCATTCTAATATACCAGTTAGCTAACTGTTWGCTAGGTGAGTACTCACTCAAATATTTTTACAAGACATTTTGAAACACCTGCAACAATTTTGATTATGTTTCTAGTTTCAAGTCAAATGTCACAGCTGATGTGCAATCTGGATCATGAAAAACGAAAGTGACTCTGGTTCACTTGTAGAATGGATGGTTTCTCACAACATTGAAAGCTGCTGCTGTCTGGGTTTTGATCCAGGCAGACATGGAGTGTTAATTTTTGATATCTGGAGGTTTATATTTTGTACTGTTTCTTTGGTTTATAATTTTAAKTCTTTTCATACAGAAGTATGGACAGTGGCTTTTAGAGAATTTTGCTGTGCCTCTGGTACCATTGCAGTTTATAATTTTTGTAGCTAAGAAAGTCAAATAAACATTGTTGGGCTGGTACAAATCTCATTTACCATAGTTTGTGAAACATGCAGCAGATAGTTCTRCAGGGCCCTTGTAATAGATACATAACAAAAGAAATCAATGCTAATGACAATCCTCATKGTGTTTTATATATACCTTACTTCCTTGGCTAGCTCTGGGACTAGATACATTTAGCAATAAAAGTTTWGCTACATTTATTTAATAGCAGGATATAGCATGGAGTTTGAATTGGTTTGCATGGGATAGGGGTCATACCTCTGGATTGCTGTAGGTGTTCATCCTTAAAATACTCCCCTGACAAACCACTTCTATTCATTAGTTCTCCTTCCTTAACTTTTCCTGGTTTAAACTCTTTGTCAGCACATTGCTTATTTTTTGCTCACTGTTCTAGATGAGAAATAATGTATTATTRTGCAGAAGGATATTGTAGCAAGGATATTAATGTGCATRAATTGCATGAACACAGATCTAAGAAGGATGCAACATGCTGCAGTTTTTCAAAATGAAGCACGCTGGCAATGAACTCTCTCACATGTGTGAGGTGAGTCCAGGTGTGGACACTTAGAAACCAGAACATTCAGCATGGGCACCTGGAATTTCTGTCTTTTTTAGTGCAGCAGTATGTATGACACCTTCAAGAGAGCTGCCTTAATCCTAAGGCATAATGAATGGTTCATGGAGAAGTATCTAAAAGGAGGGTACACAATCGTGCATTGCTTTATAATAGCAGTTTGAGAAATATTCTTGTCACACAAGATGAGACCCCATCAGAATTTTCCCAAAGTCTGTGGAGGTTTAAGTTCCCATTTTTACTTTTTACTGTGGTGTTGTATCAAAGGTAGAAGATTAAAATGCAAATTTGCTTTAAATAGACAGTGTACTGTATAAGAATGAGATTGTGTCTTTTGAAATAGGTGTGAGCCTTCTATGGAAGCTGACTGTGCTCTGATTTAAAAATCCAAGAGATAACAGCAATGTTTTATAGGCAAACTTTGCATATTTGTGCACATTTGGTAAATGTGGTCACTCAGTGAAATATAGTATTAAAACAGTCTGGTGCATTTTCAAACATAAATTGTATCACAATAATTTCAAAAACATTAATTAAAAAAAATCACAATACAAAAATCTGTAGGCACTAGTTCYGTGCMTAAATTCTGAGGTTGCTTTTACTACATAATTTACTAGAAAGTATTTATTTTGCATATACAATTCTGATAAATGTTATATCATCAGGCTGTGACTGCATTTTATTTTGCTTGCTCATAAAAAACTCAGAGAGAGTTTTCTTTCTAATGAAGGTATTGACTTTTACAGGAAAAAAGATTGGTTTTGCAGTKGGAAGCTGAAGAGGTTACAGCTTACTTTGAATATTTGTTTACTAGTCTTCATTACAGATAATTTGCATCAAACATGGAGTTCTTATACATTCTTATAAAAATAACATTTCCTCTTTAAACACACTATCCTTTAAATATCAGAAACAAGAAAAAGAGATAATTAACAGTGGAGACTGTTTACAGGGGTGTTTCAATGGATTCAGCAGGCAGCTGACAGTTAGGCAGCTGCTGGGGTAAAATCCACAAGGTCTTAACAACCCTGGAATTTGCTATTTTCAGTGACAGATTTGGAACTGCCCTATGGTAGAATYTAAATACTCTGCATTGCTTGATTATTCAGGTATTGATATACTGTGTGTCTTTGGTATTTTCTGTATTCTGTATAATAGCATTTGTTTGACTTCTAAAAAATCTGTCCAGGAAAAAAAAAGAAGAAGAATTCACCAAGCATCTAACTCATTAGATTAGTGTTAGATGGCTAATTTTTATTTATGGCGGCACTTACATTTTTGGCTCTCTCTCCAGCAAAATAAAAGGACAAGAAATGAAATGTGAATGTAGTGTAACAAATATAGCAGGTGGGATTAAAAGAGACATGAGAGACAGAAAAGGAGAAGCCTTCATGGTCCACAGCACCTGAAAGATGCCAGGCTTCACTTGTGGTGGCTGAATAAATTAGGCCTACCTGAGTTAAAGTTATGTCACAGAAATACATATAGGCAGTTTGCTGGTTACATGGACATTATTTTCTGTTTAACAAATATTTATAACTAAAATAAATAACATTTATTTTTAAGACTCATAGGCTGACTCTTGCTATGCAAAAAGACTGACATCTAATGAGTAACTCATGCAGTACCAATGGCACCAAGTCTAAGGTGGATGTGACCTGTCATCCAGTACATCCTTTATTTTTCTCTACCTACTGCAGAGGGAACCAAGTCAATTTAGTTTAGATAAATAGCTTTGACACAGAAGTCATATGAGTTAAATCCCACCTTCAGAGCAGAAAGACCATGAAATTTTTCTCCCAGACAGGTGAAAGTTGAGGCCTGCCACCCCAGAGAGTGAATACAGCAAGACAGAAGGTGAATGGCAGCATTGGTAAGCCTGTAACTCTGACACCTCTTTGTTCTTTAGTATACTGCATTACTGTGCCCCAGCAGGACGTACAAGGGTACCTTTTTTTTTCTATCCAACACATAAGAATGGGTAGATTTACTAGGATATCTCAGAAATCTGAAGTAAAGCTYTTGGCTGTAGGATTATTGCCAGTTTTTGTCAATATGCTTAAGTATACTACTGTGCTGTTAAAGGTTTGGATCTTTCTTATGGTGGTGTATGTAATTGTCAGGGAACAGCTAATGTGAAGTACAGAAAGAGTTAATGATTTAGGTGTGTGAGCTTTGATATGTTACATTCTTTTGTATGGAGCTTAATGATTATTTATTTATTTTCCCTTTTAAAAATAGGTCTATATTAGGCAAATAAATATACATTTATTTGCTGTGTTAAAATAATTTCCCATACTGAATGGCAAGTAAAATGGTACATATCCAATAGTTTTTGCATTCCTTGCAGCCTTGACTCCTGTACTTCAGTGAATCTGAGCATAAAGTGTGATTTAAATACATACACATTGTCGAGATTTAGGGAAGCCTAAGAAAGTCTTCCTTAGAAACATTCCTGTGAAAGTCTCATCTCCTGGGTTGCAGTGCTTCTTTTTGCTTGGAATTTATTGCATCTTTAATTTCATACTGTGTATTGGTTGTGCTGCAACTTTATCCTATTCAGCTATGGTATCAATCTGTTCTTGAAAAGCTGTGTACTTATGAAAGTGCATTGAAATGCAGGAGAGTTGARAAGAACTGCTGTGTGGCATTATAGGTATTTAAAGAAAAGTGGAAGAAGAAATGCACTATGCAGTGGGATCAATATTTTGATGAATTTTATGGCAAGTGAGGCTTTCCATAGAGGAAGCTAATCTTAACCCTCTTATAGTTTCCAGTGCCTTCTAGGAGCTTCATGGCTCTTTTTACACTTGTGCATGTTCCCTTGTGGAATGCCCCCCGAATATAATGCAGACAACTTCTGCTGCTTCTGTGTGGAATCCACTGGTCTGCTTCTTCACACAGCAACTACCAATCTGGCTTGGCTGTGTTATGCTTTATCCACATGCACAGCTGRAGAGGTAAAGTGCAAACTTGCAAGGAGGGGGAAACACTGGTATTTCCAAGTAAGGTAGTAAGCAATACTAGATAGACACCTTTTACCTCTTTCTAATATCCACAGACACCAAAAATTAATTATGTCACAAGGTCACTGAATATTAATCATCACTGTCCCCATGGGTATACGCCAAAGGCAGGTAATTTTTAAGGTAAAAGAAGCTTGATTATGGACTTGGGACACCATCAGATGAACAGAGAAGTGATTCTCTTCATTTTAGTGTCTGTCTCATCTTCTGTGCTTGTTACTTTTAGAAATAATCCTAGCAATATCTTTATTAAAGTTTACTTTACTTATTCAGGCTTAAGTTATATTTATACTCCTCACAGAGTGTCATTCAATCTAAAATGATTATCTTTGCTTGTTTGCTGAATTTTTTCTAAGTTTTGTTCTTCCACCTGTTTGTTTAGTCACYGATAGCTGTTCACTCTCCCAATGTGTCATCTGACCCAGCAGCTCTGGATTTTTCAAACATCAGCATTATTCAGCATTATTTTCTTTCATCTTTCTAAAGTATTGGTGATTTTATTCCTGGTTAAAATTAAAAATGCTTTTTTATACTAGTTAATCTCTGCTGCTCTTAGGCCATAGTCTTCCTACTTAATTTGGACTTTTTCTCTATTCCGTGTTACAGACTTCTGTCCTTTGTCCTTATTTTTAATCCTGATACCAAGTGAAAATAGAAAACATACTCCAAATGTCCCACCTGTGCTCTGTGCATTCAGAATTAGGCCATGAAGATGATACATATTGTACTTGGTATAGTTTTGGATAAAAACTTGCCATGAATAATTTGTCTCCTGGGATTTTTTTTTCCCTCATGTACATACTGACTGTTAGTTTTCAACAGAATGGAAATTGCTGAATCCAAAAAGGAATTTTTAAGAAATCTCCTTTTTGTGTGACCTTCAACAGACACCTAAATGGGAAACAGTTATTCTTGTGCATATCCAGGCTTTAGCATCGATGGGTTGTTTATGATTTTCATAAAGGCARAAGAAAAACAAGACAATGATTCCATCAATTTCAGACAACCCTGTTTTTGATGGACTGGATGCCAGTGGATCTGCAACCAGGCACACAGCAAAGGAGCCCTTCCCTTGTGCTGTGCAGAGGAGCATGAAATGAAGGGGGACCTTCCTTTCTCCCTTAAAACTCTGACACAGATTAATGTTTTTTTTGAAAAGTGCAGTCTTGACAGCTGTGCAAACATGATGTTCCTACTCTCAGCTCCAGAGGAGAGTGTTGTAGAAGAGTTTCCCAAAATTCATTAGCCAGTCTGCACTGAAACTGCTGTGTGAGGAATGTCCTGATCTTTAGACAGCAAGGTCTCTGCTGAGGCCTCTGCTGAGGCCTCTGCTGAAGGTTGCACTTATTATCTGCAGTATTGGGAAGTGTGGATTTGACAGGTAGTGGACTGCATCCACTTGCTCTCTAAACAGCCTTCAGCATGACAGCAACTTCACATTATTTCTATTCAGCTTCTTGGAAAAGACTTCATTTCTCACAGAAGAAACCTCATTAAAACAAATGCAAAAACTTCAAAAGAAAATATTTAATGTGTGTAAGATAAGGGTTTTTTTTTTGTCTTAAGTTGCTGTTTTAAAAATGTATTACTGCAAATGSTTAATATATAGAAGAATTTTTTCATGGGCTGAAGCAGTTCCAAAAATCCTGGTGGCAGTTAGTAAGGGCCCTCTAGGCTCTCCAGTGTTCTCCTTAACACTTCCAGACTTTCCAGGCACAATCTCAGCTGCCCTTTGTTCACTTGAGCAATGGTATAGGACCTTCATTTCACACAAGGTAAGTAAAGCTTTCTGGGATGCAATATACATTTGGAGTAGGGGGCATTACGCCCTTACACAGCCTCTGCCCTAATGTTCATAATAGCAAAACCCGACCTCTGAGCTCTGTAGGGTGCAGCACAAAGTGTTTTTGGCCCATGAGGAGAGCTGGTAGATGGTGTGTCAACAGCAGTGGCAGGTAACCCACAGAGACACACTGCAGCAGAAGTGAGAACTTCCTGTGTTGCCACAGTGAAATAGTGTGAAGGGCTTTTAGAGAACTGGCCAGATGAGCTGAACTTTTGTGTGCTTTCAGCATGCAGAGGAGAGATGCTGAACACATGCTGCCTGCCATCAGCAGCCCTGTGGTTGCCAAGAATTGCAGCTACACCATTACATAAACCATCATCACACAGTACACATTGTGCAGCCAGACACAGTGTTTGTGTGTGAATGGCTCTGCGTAGGTATGTGGGGAAGTTCACACACGTTAACAGGTTCATGTTTTAAATTTAGTACCAAAAGTTAGGCTCTTTTATAGCCTGAAGCTGTCACCAACAGACAGTATTCACTTCTTTTTTGAAATGGAGGGAGAAAAATTATGGTGCATGCAGCATGATTGAGCAAATTTGTCCTTTTAGAGAAGGCTCAAGTGCAGATTCTGTGCTGTCAAGACCAAAGAGCAGCTCTGGTTCTCCTACAACACTAGTAGGCATGTCACTATTTTAACCCTTAGAAAACTGGCCGGTCCACAACAAAATAAAAAGTCTTTCCAAACCATCTCTGTGGATGTGATAATTTAATTCAAACAGCGYAAAGCAATTAGTCTGTATAAAGAACTTCAAATAGTAGCTATTTCTAGCTCATTAGGCACAGAAAAAGCCTTTACACTCAGCTTTTTGACTGTACTCCATCAATTCAGCCCATTCAGCAGTCTAGAAACAAAGCAAAATGAAACGAGAAATGAAAGTGAGTAGATCAGTCATCTCTGCTCAGCTTTCAAGGCTGCTATAATTTTTTTTTTCTGTTATGACATGCTGAAAACAATAAGCCACCTGAAAACTATGGCTGTGATTTTAACAGCTGCATTYTTTTCAAGAAAATTGAAAATCCTTTTTAAAATATAACTTATCTGACTCTTCTGTGTGTGTGTATTTTCAGGCCTAACTTGCTGTTCTGCTCAGAATTGGGAAAAAAGTTTCATTAATTGGTTTAAAAAAGAGTCACTCCTCCCAGCATTGATCAATCCTGGTATGCAGAGGAATAGCCTGGCACATCATAGTCAGCAAAACAGACTAAAACACCTGCTCCCAGTCATACTACAAAAAATATTTATTTCAGAAACTGTTCTCTATTATTTTATATAAAGTATATGCTCCTATGGGCCTGGGGGTAGTTTAAAATATTTCATTTTAAATTAATAAATTCATATTCTGCCATGTCTTTTTCAAAATGCCAAGCAGTGCTGAAGTGGCTGGACTTTCAGAGCARGCAGGACTGATGGAATATATTACCCCACATTTTTATGGCAATGGATGGATTTCCCTTGTCACAGGCCRAGTGTGCTTTCTGCATGGCTGGGGACAGTGGCAGATTTTTTTAATTAACATTTGAATCTATTATTTATGAGTGCATTCCCTGATGTCTGAATCTGAGGGCAAGCCCTGCTGTGCTTGACGTGGTCTCTCATGAGAGGGCTTGACAGGACCTCCACCTTACAAGAGGAGAGACCTGAGACTTTCTGCTTGGCTGCTCCTGCCTGTCAGGCAAGGACAAGCATTCAGGCTCTAAAGACTTCCCAGTTCTCAATGCCCTTTCCCCAAACATAGTTTTCTAAGGAGAATCATGTATTAGCTCACTACTAGTTCCCAAACTTGCAGATGTTAACAGAAGACCTTGATGTTAAGGCAGGCCCTTTTGACACCAGCAGCAGCCTAACGCTGTGAATTTCTGACAAGCTGCTCAACCAGCACATCATGCTTGGGGTGACAGGCATGTTCAGCCAAGAGGAGTGAGAACCATTCTGGAGTTTTCCACTTCCTCCAAGATAGACCCACCAACAGCATCAGTACTCCTGGCTTGGTGGTGCTGACAGGGCTGGAAAATCTACAGATGCTGTCACTCTCCATACACAGCTTCCCTCCTACATAATGAAGGAGAAGGCAATTACATCGTTTGGATCTGAATTTTTTTATCCTGAATAATTATGAGAGTCAGCCACATATTAAGCACATGGCAAATAATCTACGTTTTCTTTGGACAGAAGACTTTCAAATTTCCAACAAATTTCCAAGTTATTTTGTGCCACAAGCATTTCAAAATGTTTTTTAAGAAGTATACCTAATGCCAAAGGGTTTATATTTAAAATGTCTTTCTGTTATTTATTTAAATTTCTGTTCTCTTATTCTGTTTTCTACAGCAGAGCAATAGTTGTATCTCTCTGCATCTGAGATACTGTTCTGCCATCACTGAAGAACTGCTTGAAGATGCTAACATGTGGCTTTAGGCACAGAATTCAAAAACACAAATGTGTGAGACTGAATGTGACTGCTACAGAACAGYGAACTATGGAAATGATGTAGTTTTGCACAACCAAAGGAAAGGYCAAAGTGCTTACAAAAGCATTTCATGCTATCAAGTATCTTATTCTTTGATTGGTGCCGTTAAAATGAATGTAAAAATAAAAAGTGAAGGGATTGTTCAACAGAAATAAAGTGGAACAGTTGAATATTAACTTCTTTTTTTATAGGAAATACAAAGCTTTCTTCCCAACCCTAAGAATTAGGCACAGTCTTGTCCATCAATGGCTATTTTGTGCAGTCCTTGAGTAGGCAGCTAAATCTGCACAATGCTGTTTCCTATAGACTAGCAGATATAAATCTGGATATAAATTGCTCTGGATATAAATGCRTGTTGGCATTCAAGGTCATTTGGACTCTTCCAATTCAAATTTCAGAAAAGATGTTGAAGCTTTCAGAAAGGATGTGCAGTTTTCCATAGACTTTATATGTTATGAGTGACCAAATACACTCACCTTTCTGAAGCAACTTCTGGAAAATACACAAGGAGCTTCACCCATCAGCAGTGGTCTTTATTCAAGGTTTTCAACAAAGCTCAATACTKTTCTGACCTCTAAAAGCAATTTTTTATCAATTTATGAATGATGATTTAATACTTGCAATACTTGTTGTAATGTATATAAGAATGTAATACTTGTTTTTGGGAAGGGTGACTTGAGGAGGCATGGAACTKTTTAATTCCTATTAATTAATCTCAGAGGTTTGTTTATAAAAACTAAAAGCTATAAAAAAAGGAACAATGTTGTTTTCCAAGTTACAGAAGTGGTTGTAATTATTCTATCAATAACCAATGGAAGTGTAACTTCTGGATTTCACATAATCACGATATATGTGATTTTGACTGCTGGATTATTAAACAGTGTTTTGCTGTTAATGTACTTTTTATTGTGTTGAATGATAAATTGTACCTATGATCATAAAATAAATTCACTTTTCTCAAAGCCAGCTTTCAATTCTGTTATCCTGTAGTCAGTAAAAATTGCTGAAAAGTACAAAGGGATGAGAAGCAAGCAATTATAGAAATGAAAAAGAGCTGTTCTTGAGAAGTAACATAAGTCACAAAAGGTATATTATTTCTTGTCTAAATAGCTGGTTGCCATTAGTCTTTTCCTTAGGGTAAACGACTCMATTTAGAATCACTCTTTTGCTGAAAATTTATCTTACAAAACTTTAATTCAGGAAGCAGAGTTTATTCTTTCCTAGCAATTGTCTTCCCACCAGCTTTAATGACCCTAAAATTAAAGGGCTCAGAGACTGTTTACAGTCTCTGTATCGTATTCAGCTATGGGACATTAAGTTATCCTGCACAGGTCTTCAAAACTCAGCTCTGAGTTCTCAGTTGCGTGTCATTCGTAGTATTCAAGCAGAGTCCATCCATATACTAGAGTGTAGCTTTTTTCATRGAAAGGATTTGTTATCACGTACTTCTAAATGTCAAAGCTTCTTAGATAAATCTAAGAATACTTGCAGTTATTCCTGTCCAAGAAAATCAACTAGGTCTAAAATGTTAGGTCTTTTTGGTACCTAAAGGATATTTGTTTGTTTCCCTTTCTTGTTCCAGGAGTTCAAWTACTTTTCATTACCAGTGGAGTTGTAATGGGATGAAGATAAAGCTGAAATATTTCACATGATGAACTGTTGGAYTGCAAGCAGGAATCAAACAAACACMTAAGAATCHGGTTGCTCCTGGTCCATGCTTGTACTGTAGCAATTCAGAGGTAAATTTGCCTCATGCTAATTAGACATCYCTCATTCATTCTYTTCTGCAGTCTCTTGTGTCTTTGTAGTAAATTCAATCTTGTCACCTAAATTCAGAATAATCRCCTAATGATTGGTGTTAATCATGTATACCATTATCAACGCCATTGGTCAGGAATGTGTGCATAGCAAAGACAGTTATTGCTGTCTTCAAAATAYTTAATGGTTATGGTCATAAGCAATTGGAAATTACTGTTTTGAGGGTTTCTGTCTCCTAGATGTTTAATAAACCAGAATAGAAACTCATGTTATTCAAACGAGACTGAATTAAACAAATCTGAATGAGCCTTCTGAAACTTGTGTAAAATAAACACATTTATTAGCAAAATGTTAGACAAATAGAATGCAATKCTGTCATCTTTGCCCACTGATTGCCTTTTGCAGTCCTGAAAAAAATGATATTCTTAATTAAACACAGTACTTCCCTTGTAAGACTTTTAAAGATTGCCCATTTGCTAAGTTCAAGTTCAAGTGCCTACTTAGAGAGGATGTAGGTTTTTTTAAATTCCCCATCCTTAGCGTCAAGAATGTTTTACAGATAGGTAAAATTGTTAAATACCTGAACTAAAGTTTTAACACTCAAGTAAAATATGAAGAATATTTCAAAAGTCTTTGGCAATTTTATTAACAAATATGTTTTAGTTTATATATAGTGGCATAAGATTAAATTCAAAATTCATAAAGTAAAATATATGCTTCTGCAGATATAATAAGATTAAAAAAAATAGTATTTTAAAAGTACTAAAAATCCCACAACATGTTGTTTTCTTCTCTGTGCATTCATTAKTCTTTCTAACATGGTGCTCATTCACTTTATCTCAGCTGTAAGGCTTCTATCTTCACCTCTGGTTCACTTAAGAATCCATTAAAAATTTATTAATTCCTTTAAAACATGCAAAAAAAAAGAGAAAAAACT
The DNA here is from genome assembly GCA_902810485.1 of Alauda arvensis. Classification (NCBI taxonomy): domain Eukaryota; kingdom Metazoa; phylum Chordata; class Aves; order Passeriformes; family Alaudidae; genus Alauda; species Alauda arvensis. The sequence goes on from CADDXX010000108.1 coordinate 1,687,045, forward strand.
TCCAGGAAAAAGACCCATAGAACTCGCTTGCAAGAATATTGATAAATAAAACATCAGTTAATTACAGTTTAAGGCTAAATCCTTGGCTGATGGAAGTGGGCAGTCACTGTCTACAGCAGAGCCCAGATGCACCAGTCGACTGCAAGCTTCAAGTTCCAAGTCATGGCAAGTTGCTTGGTCTCTCCATAAAGCAGAAAATTATCTATCTCAATAGTATTTCATTATMATTCTTACACATCACTAGGAAAGTTACATTTTCAAAGACAGTGTGTTGCTTTTGAGTCCACTCCAATAATACACATTTGAAAGTAGATTTCTCTGAACAGTTAAAAGAAACCTTGGTTCAAATGATTGCATAATATGAAAAAAAACCTCACAAAAGTGCATATATGTATGTATGTGTGTATACATGCAGAAGGAAGCCACACTGCCACTTGCAGTGCAGCCAGCTACYACTATAAGGCATTTATTGCTGGAGATACAGGCCTGTGCTGGGTCACAGGGTATATTTGCAGGMATGTAAACTTTATCCCTTGGTCTGAGATACCCCACGGGAAGTCTTCATATTAGTGAAAGGTGCATGGCCCGGGACTGCCTGGAAGTGGCATTTTATTTTAGGACCTGCCTCACTGAAATTGCAGAATTACAGTTTTATTGCAAAAAGAAGAAATTGTTTTGCACCGAAATGGTAACTAAATTAGAATATCAACTTTATAGACTTTAGAAGAGCAGATAGTGAATGTTTTTTTTTCCATTTTCTGCTAAGTTAATTTGGCAGAAACAACATCACATTTCCCATTAGCTTCTAGAATTCTGAAGTGGCCAAACTTTGAATGGCAACTGAATACACTGAAAGGCATCAGCATTAGGAGTAAAWCTTTTAACTTCCAGCCTCTAGAAAAACATCTCAGTGACATTTCTTCAGCAAATGAAGAGTTATATTTTTAACTGCAAGCATGGTCTCTGTGCAGGTTGGTTTGATCAGCATTTCAGGAAGCAAGAATCCAAAATGGCCAGTGTCACGCAGCTCGAATGCAAATGCATAGGGGATGCCATTTTTGTAGGCCCAGTCCATAGAGCTGCCAGAACTCACATCTGAAAGAGGCAATTCAGAGAAAGCAGTAAAARATGTTAAATGCTGGTCATGCTGAAATCACCAGAGAGTTCTTGTGGCATTTCTCTGGGACTCAGTGAGAATACTTGAAACTCCACCTGTTACTTGCCCTGATCCATGCTTCAGAGAATAGCATGAGCACCCAGCACCTGATGAAATGTGCTCAGCACAATATGGATCAGACCGTTCATTTTCATAGGAAAAAATATTGTAACTGTTTTGTGTAAAGCAAAACTTTTGTAAAAGAGAGTATCTAGAATAAAGCCTCAAACTCTTCTTATCTCCGTGTGAGCACAGTCTGAAGCTTTCCTTCTGCAAAGATCTCCCAGCTGGACTGGAGAGCTCTGCATGCCCCTAGGTATAAATCGGGTTTTTTAGGCAATTCATTAGCAGTGAGAAGGGGGAAAGCTGATAATCTGCCATCTTTTTAAAAAATGCTTTAAAAATTCTTTTCATTTGTCTTACCATTTTCCCCAAAGCATGAGAGCATTTGCATAGGTGGTGTCTAATATTAACAAACCTTCCTGAGGAAGTGTGCTGCCTATGCTTTTGTTATCTCCATATGTTGATTACCCAAGACACACCTTTTATACAGATACATTCCTCATGTGGCCTGCTGTAATCTGTGCAATTCTGACATTAATTCACACTGCTTTTCCTTTGCTGTAGTGATTGGCTGCAGTGTAATGAGCACAAGATGATGACTATGCTATGAGATGGAGGCCCATGATAAGTGGARCTGTAGCTGAAACACAGCAATGGCAGAGGAGACACAGGAAGTTACTTGTGAAAACTCTTCAGCTTTTCACTTTTTCAGTGTTTGTTATCATTAGCCACAGCATTCAGACATCAAGGTTTCAGTAAAGAAAGAAAAGTGGCCTGTTAAAACCTGTTGAACTTCTTTTTCTTTTACCTCTCTACAGAGAGCTTGCCTGGCAAATGCTGTTACAACTTAGCAGTGCATTTACAGTATCTGATAAAGATGTGGTTTCTAAGACCTTAGTTTTTATTTTTAAAAAACCCCATAGTTTTATATGGTATGAATATGTTATTTGTTTKCTTTTGACTCTCAAGTGCATTGCATTTTAGTCTCTTTTATTGCATCAGTTGAGTTAATCTTACTGCAATCATCTGACTGAATCAATTGCAAAACTTTCTTCTGCCTCCCTCAYAACCCAAAGCCAGAACAAAGTTCACTTTAAATAGTGTTTGCATTCTTTGTTATAGTAAGGGTGATCTCCTTCTTACTGTGGGAAGGTCTGAGTCACAAACCTGCAGAGGGAAACTTACACAAAGTGCTGGATGCAGGGCCATATCTGTATCTTACACCATAGGCTGACTGAAGAGCATTAACAGCATTATAGGCTGCTGTCTCCTGGGGAGGAGAGAAAAATCAAATACATAAATTAGACTTTGAATTAAATACTGTATTGTGATTGGAACCTGAATCAATGGATCATCGACCTCTGGCACARTGCTGTGTTCCCTGAGTCCATGACAGCTAATTTAAAATGATTGTAAAGAATAAATGCATTATTATTTATTTTTAATGACAGCAATTCCCTGAAAAACTTGGTTTGGTATTTTCCTGGCATAAAAGAGCTCACTGCACCATGAATGATCAAACATTAAGTAGCTGTAATTATAGGTATAGATGTCAATTTAGAGACATGACAAATTTAGATGACACGTAAGATCATGAAATAAAATAATCTCTTTTTTATGCAGTTTAAAAGCCATGCATGCATTTTYGGAAGATGAATTTCCCAGTTCACTAAACCTTGTCTCTGCTGGGCTTGTGARGGAGAAATGATATCTTGTTGACACTCACAGTGGTTCAGTGAGCAGAGTGGGAAGAAGGAAGGAGACAAGTTCAACTCCTGAATCTCTGATCAGCAGGTAAATGTTCACTGCTGGTCCARCTTTCTCTGGGGCCTGATGATGTTRTAKYGGAGAGCTCTTTCCACTCTTTCAAAAATGTTATTTCAGTCCTGTACATGGAAAATCAGTGCCCACATTGCAACAGCTTGCAGCTGAAAGGCTGTTTAGGAGGTTCATGGTTCATCCTGTGAAGCTGTGTACAGAAGGCCTGGCCCATGGAAAAATTCTGAGAGTCACATATGGATAGTGCATTGAAACACATGGAAAGGATGCACATATTSAAAAGGAACAGGAATATTACYCCCAAGAAAAGGATATTGGCAAATATACAATGAAGGCTGGGAAAACACAGTCATGTCTCTATAGAGAACAGGAAATTATTATCTTTGGAGCTGGAAACTATGGACTTTGAACCGCTGTGTGAAGCTGYAATGGTTATTTGAGTTGTTTTATTTCCTTGAAAAGAAGGTTTGTTTGGTTTATGCAAATTTTCATGAACTCAGTCCTTACCTTGTTATTCATCAGGCACTAAATGAATACACTGGGGATTACCCTATACTTGCCTTTCCATTTATATGTTTTTCCTAACCTACCACTTGTTTGCCCTTGTCAGAAGTTGGGATTCTGACTTAATCCTCAGTCTGACCCATGCAGGCTTTGTCTATTGGAGTAGAGAAGCCAGARAAAACTGCTTTAAATGTCATTCCAGAAACAAAAATAAGTTCATTTTCACTTCTAGATATGCAGGTAGGGCTTTTGGAGACTTTATTTTACACAGTAACTCCTCTTAGCAAATGAAGGAACACATTTTTACTCCAWTACAAAAATTTGTTAGGCACAACCAGAATTTTTGTTTGTTTAGCAGAAGGATGATGGTGCTGGAGACTCTGACCTTTTCAGCTTGACCTCTTGCCACTTCCATGAGAGAGTGTGTGGAGGCAAGCACTGCTTAACTCAGTGTTGCTGGAATTTCTGCAAGGGCTGGGGTGTGGTTGACAGCCCGTGTAAGGGGTAACCTCTGACTCACCCTATCACCAAAGAAAGAAGGGCCTGTCTTGTGGGAGAAGGGAGAAGTGCTGTCACTTGGCACTCTTCCTCCAGATGCCTTGACTTCTGAGTTGTGACACACAAGACCCATGATGGGGCTGGAGTTGTTGGACCCTGTGAGGGTGRTGGGGTGGCAGTGTGAGGTCACTGTGGTGGCTGTGGCTGCACAGGGTGTGGGAAGGGAGAGCTACAGCTGCAGCTGGGAGCTGGCGTCTGGTGCCTGCACTGTCCTAAGTACGAGACCCTGTTGCTCAACCAAAATTTTCAAGCAGCTGTGCTTAGCATCCCAGGGTCTTGGTGAGAAGCTGGGATGGCCTGACAAGAGGCCTGGTGCCAAGGGAGCAGGAGACAGGACTCAGCTGGAGGAGCTGAGAGGGGTGGAGGACAAAGTCCTGAAAAATGCACCACGGCAAGAAGAACATAGCCACAAACAAGAAGACTCCCTGTGCATGAGTTGTGCACTGTACAGCAATGAGACAACAGATAATCCTGTTGGAATCTTCTGAAGAAATAGTTTGGYAATGCCCATTTAAAATCAGCACAACAGTAATGGGTTCTGTGCAGAGCCAGGAACTATTTGGAGGTCAGACCAGGAGCATCCCAAGTGCATGTCCACCACGTGGGCATGCATCCCTGGGCACTRTGAACTTGAAGCTCTTAGCCTTGAGGAATGCAGCTGGCTTCCACTGTTAGAGCCATGTGCCCAAAAAAGGGACAGTTCTCAACTGTATCATACTGTGCAGGTTGGATCCTGAATAAATCCAGGCAACCAGTCTAAGAACACCCTCAGGGAGAAAATGCCACATAAAATTACCAGATTTTTGCAAAGATGTACACAAACTCAGTCATGCCATATAAGTTCACTGCAAACACTAAGGCAAATGACAGTRCAGGAAGAAAAAGCATGAAAATCAGGTGAAATTTAAAACTCTGGAGATGGATGTGTGTTTTTGCTGTTTTTTTTTTTTTTAATCTAAAAGAGTACTTTCATTTTAATCATCTTAAAAGAACAGATTTCAGGAGAGTGTTAATAAGAGAGTTGTGCCTAAATTAGAACAGAATATGCATGTTGTGATCATTACACTGCTCTCCAGTTTCAAAGCAGCTCTGAATAATTGAACACTCTAATTGAAATGGTAACTGACAGCTCACTAGAATGATCTGACCCAGACAGAAACAGCCTTTCTTCTGCTCAGAATTAATTGTAGCCTACTGTTAACACCAAAATCTATTTATTTGCTGTGCATGTGAGGTCCTACTGTTTTCCACTGCACATGTAGACCAACAATGCTTGTTCCATCAGTGTCAGGAAACAGAGATCTGTCACTTTCCAGCTCACTGCAATTTCCAGCAGAACTGGAGAATCTGAAACCTCAACCTAAGTCATCATCTTTGAAACTTCAAATATTGAAAACKATACATTTATGAGCCACCAGGTGATGGAGACTTTGACTGTAGGCAAGTATTAAAACATACAAATATATAACCAACAGGTATTCCCTTAATTTTCACTGTGATCCCTTTAATGAGCTTTATAAATAACAGGAAATWACTTCAGTTTCCTATTTCAACCTCCCTCTTGTTTTTGACCAACCACAATGAAAAGAAGTATGAGGTTCAAATACTGACAAGATACTTAAAATTGGTATTCGGCTTCCACTTGTCCATGAGAGTTGTTTAAAATAGTGTCTTTTTTTGTTCTGTTAGATCTGTGCTCCACCCCTCTGATGAGAAGCCTGATCCAGTCTTGCAAACCTGAGGAACACCTGCTGAACATCAAAACCTGAGATCCTTTGGTCTAAAAGCAGTGGGTGGAAAGGCAGAATGTGTATGAGCTATGGGGCAGTTACGCTCTTTCTCAGAATGGAATTATCCCTTAAGCAACAAGAACAACAAAATATATTGGTGTGTGTGAAAACCCTCAGATAAATCTTCCTTCTCCTTACAATGAGTTTCCCACCTATAACATCTGCTATTGCCTTATATTACTCTGGACATTTTAGTCAGATACCCAATAATCATATACTTGCAGAGAAGTTGCTGATTCTTCCTAACACTATGTCTTTACCTTCTTCTCCGTTGTTTGTTCTTAAAAAAAAAATGCTTGCACCTGCTAATCTTCAAAGGAAYGAGAACCTATGAATTTAAATTCCCAGTCTATGTTTTTTGCTAACTAAATAGTCATCAGTTCACTTGGGGAACTCCTTTCTCCTGGTCATTTGCCAAAAGAGCGTGAAGGTAGAATAGAAAAAAAAATCATAAATTTATTCACAGTCATTACAGGGTTTGGTGGTCAGTCCCCACAAGTCTCATATTCTTAGCTCCTCTGGCTGCTTTAGTTAACTTTTAATTTGCTCTGTTTCACAGGAATGGCATCAGACAGAATAATGTTTGGTAGCTACTGAAATTAAGTGTCTCAACAGAAATAAACCTACAAGGAAAGTTTAGTTTGTGGAGTCCTGGCTGCTCAGCCCCCTGAAGGAATAGCTGAGTAAAACTTCAGTGAAGCCCCAGGGACTGACAACATCATTTATTCTGTGCAGGATAAATTTAAGGTGCAGTTAAGCTCCTTTGGAGAAAACTAGCTTAAACTAGCAAATTAAAAGTCACTGCAACTTTCAAGGTCAAAATGGGAGATAAATGGAAAATGTAATTTACTCAGGACTGAGRGTGAGAGAAAGAGGCTTGCAATTGGTTGGTGCAATGTGGTTCTGTGAGCAGGAGCAAACAGAGAAAAGCTTAGCCGAGTGTTGTTCAGAGAATAAGCCATAAAGGGGGTTTTATGAACAGGCTAAAATAGAGCTCAGACTACAAGCAGAGGGAGTAGCTCTGCATTTGGATGRGCATGGAATACATGAAATGTACTCATCTGTGAATCAATAGGCTTATATTAAAAAATGTACTCTTATTATTTTTCTAATATACAGAAGCTTCTGGTTTTAATTACCTGCTTGTCTGAAAGGGTTAAAAGCACTATGTCTGACCTGAATGATACATTGTGCAATTGAAGCTTCAATTTTGGTGAAATCTAAGAGATTGCTCCTTGAATTGATAAACATAAACTCTTTCAATTTTCTTTTGTTCATAACATTGAAGATGATCTTCTTTGTGCTCCTAGTGTTTAAGTTCTGAGCATGAAGAGACAGAATTTYCACCAGGTGCCCAAGGACCTAACTAAGTAATTCCCATCACAGTTAATTAAATAAAATKATAACAACTATAATTAAAACTTAGGGATTTATCCTATAAAGTAATTTAAAGGGACTGATGAATGAAAAGCATGATACGATTTTAATCAAATTACCACTGGCTCATGGTGAGTGAAGGTTATATAACCAGAAATGTGATTGCAAGTGGATCCAGAATAAATTGTACTCAATATTATATTTGGGCAAAGTATTGAAGAAACAAGYCTTCTCTCTAAACAAAATGTACCAAAAAATATACAGAGGAGCACTYCTCCAAGTTTTAATGTACTTACCACACAGTTGAAGTTTGGAATGGTTGCATATTTGTAGGAGTAAGGGTACAGCAGCATCTGTGCATATGCATGGAAGGACAAATAGGCTTTGATTTGTTTCCGGTGTTTGCGAAGAAAATGAGCAACAGCCTTTACTTCAGGCTCAGACTCGGGAAAAGGACCACAGTAAGTGTCATCACAWGGGTGTAATGAAGCACCTTCATCTAGAGGTTGAAAGAGAAAGTTGATGGTGAACAATCACTGAGAAATTCCAAGGGTCAGCTTCTGGCTCAGCCTCTTTTGGCCCATGTGCATAGGTGTGAAAAGCAATAAACAAATTCAATTGCTTTCTTGTGCCTGATGGGARTGAGCCTGGGGACCTCAGTGCAGCAATCTGCTTGCTCATTCTTTCCAACTGAAAAAGGAGAACCTGACTTCATTGTATTTTCTTCCCTGTTTTTTTGTATCACACGCACATTGTATGAGAGCATTGCRGTATTAAAACTATTGATGGGTCTCAGTTGGTCTATTTGAAATCAGAGAGCTATACCTCTTTCATTAGTCACTCCCAGGACAAATCTAGCCTTTTACAGCTTTTAATGTATGACCTACTACAGTGCTGGTTACAGTTTTAGGTAGACAACCTCAAGAGGGATTATCTTTAAAACATGATAATAGTTCCTGAGTACTGCCTATTTACATCCCTGCAAACCTCATGAAAAAAAAAAAAAAAGAAAAAAGAAAAGCCACATGGGATGACTGCTCAGTCAGCTAAAATAGAAATCACCTCAGTTTGCACAGGGACTAACTTTTCTTCAGGTTTGGGGCAAGGGTTCARTTTTGAGAATATCTTTATGCCAACCTGCTCAGGTGGCAGCACAAGAGTAGCCTACATGTAAAATCCCATGAGGTACTGAAAGATGAAACTTAGAAATRGAGATGTGGTGGTGGCTCCTTTATAATTTAGCAATTCTGGATCTAAGCCATTGTCTCATTTACAGCTTAGGGCCTGGGCCTAAAAGAACAATATTTATGCAAATCTACCCTGCTCTTTTATCTGCTGCAATTTCAAAATACCACACATTTCACATTGACCTGCAGAATAATAATAGTTTGTTTGCAAACTTCCCTGGAGCCATCAGGGACTTACAACAACAGTGTTTTATTAGCTTTACTTTGTATAGTAAGTACTACCACCTTCAATTAGTAAGAAAAGAGCCGTGAGTGTGAGAATAATGATATCAACAAAAACAGGGTTATGCAATCAACCTAATGCCAAAAAACAAAAAAGCCAAACCAAAACCAAACCAAAAAACCAAACCAAACCAAAAAGAAGCAAAACCCAAAAACACCGATGTGGAAGAATTTCATGCTGCAGTTTCATTTGTAAGACTAAAATTGAGGCTACCATTCAATGGCCACAGGTGGGGATTTCAAAAGGTATTAGTGCTTGGATTGCAGTGGATATGGAAGGGTTATAGAGAGGGCAGATGGTCTTCTCCATGCARAGCAGATGGCCACCAAGTCATCCAAATCCCAAGAGCACTCTGCCTCRATTTCTTTTTAGATAAAATACCTACAGGAGAGCTAGTTAACAGTCTCCAGAGCCATTGCCTTTTTTAGTCTATTTTTTTTTTTAATGGAGACTTCATCTCCTGTTTCAATGTTGTATACTGAATCATGGCAATGGATAACACTGTTAATAAACAGTGGATTCCTACAAGCTAATGGTAAAATGACCCAATGGCAAAATATGGCTCAGTTTGGAGACTTCCAGGGAAGGAAAAAAAAACCTCTCTAAACTGTTCAGCCTATTATGGTGAGCCACATGCCATCCCAGGTGTAGTTAATGCTTTACCTTAAGTGAAGCTGGCTGGTAATAAAAAGAGAATGTTTCCATGGTGGCCTTGGATAATGTAAGGATATGCTCAATTTTCATMCTGGAAGTTCTTTTGAAGTAACTCAAGAATGAAAAAAGAGTTAAAACCATATATATCAACTCCTATGACATTTCTAAGTTACAATCATGAGAAGCCAATGGAATTGTGTAAAATGTTACCATGCTGCCTTATTTTTGTACCTGATAACATACCAGTGGAGGACAAGCATGAGACCCAATGAACAAAGGAAATATGTGCCAAGTCTGATAAAACCAGTGCTTTGGTACAGATGGAAGATTGAGAGGATGAAAGGGCTGGATCATGGTTTTCAAACTTCCTTGCAGTCGCTTCTGCCACTATGGGACACTGTCCTCAGTGAGCACTGGGGTGCACTGGAAATTGGGAKGTGCTGGAAATTTTAACTCCCACTGTTGCTCTCTTGGGGATTTGGATGCAACTGCTTTAAGGAGATTGGCCCTATGACTTAAATTAATTCTAACTACCTCATTGTTTGCTTTAAAGTTGCTATTATTTCATTATCATTAAACCATTGTACTGGTTATTGCACATGTATGTGCATTGCAAGGAGCATTTTTACCCAGAGTTCTTGCTGTCAGCATTCATGTGGGTCCGTGTGCATTTTTCATGCACTGTTGTGAGTACAGGTTGCTGCAACATGAAATCTAGCAGTGATATGGCCCTTTGCTTGGTCCCTAGAGAGTCATAAAGCTTACATCAAAGTCCTACACTAGAAAGGAAGAGGAAAGCAGATGGGATGCTGTGTTATCAGCACTGACTGGCTCACTGCTGATAGCGTTTGGCGGCTTTGCTGAGGCCAGTCTGCCACAGCACACCTGCCTGGAAGCCCCACTGGGAAGTTTCAAGCCTGTCTGAAAACTCTAAATGCAACTGAACTGAATGAAAAGGTTTTTACAGGCACATGCAGTTTTAAATGTTAAACACACCATGATTACGCAAGCCTCAATGTGTGATATGGTCCAGATTCTTCCCTGACTCATCTCGTGTCAGATATTAATGAGAGCACCAGGTGACTGCTTAGGGTCTTCTGAGTAACCAGGCAGCCCAGTTCATGAAAGACCTTTTTATTCTCCATCAAAATAGACAACCAGACAGACTTTGGTGTCCAAAGCAGGAAGCAGAGCATGTGCTTGTTGGGATGACAAGCAGACTCAAAAGAATTTTTATTTTTTAAAGTTGGGGTGGGGACTTGTCTTTCATGTTCAGTGCAGGGGAGAAATGCAACAAGTTGGGAATTATAACACACAACACATTTTACTAAGCCTAGAAAAAATAGTTTTTTGAATGAAAACTAAGCAAACATTTTTAGGACGGAATAAAAACTGTGTTTTAATACAGTGGCTAGGGAGCAGGAAGAAGGAGGAGGAACCAAAGAAAAATTAATTAGAATTAGAAAGAAAATGCACTGAGTATTAATTTTGCACTGTATGTATGTACCTAGCATACATCTCTCAACACACTATGAGAGAACTTATGCCAATGGCTCTCTTCTGAATGTAAATGAGTAAACAGTGGTAACATTGATGCAGGACTGGTTCATTTTTATGTTATTTTTGCAGCACAAAATTGCCTTAAAGATTGTGATAGCAACCCTGAGCCTGTCTTCTGCAAATGAGGGTTTCACAACTGACACAGGCTTTCTGTAAATGCTTCTGTCTCAGTCCTCTCCTTTCAGTGAGTAGAATTAGAAAGAACTTGAAGCAAATTTCCCAGGTCCATACTGGATTGAATGTATGCATCTGTTCACATTCACTTTTATCCTTACAGTTTTCAAAACTCTACTTAAAGAATCCAAGCCAGACTGTACAGTGCTCACCCCTGCAATCCGAGTACTGTGGAAACCTCTGGAGACTTCCAGKGGAAGAGAGATGGGCTGAAGGCAGGGTCCTTGCACTACACAAACACAATTTCTTGTCTTTACAAGTTTGTAATGTAAATAAGGAAGGGGAACTAATGCTGTCTGAGAGAACARCTGCACAGAGAGCTGAAGGAAGTTCCTTAGGATGGGAAAGCAGGTCAGCAGGTRTATACTGCTGTATTTAAGTGTCCTTACTTCCTTACACCAGAACTTCTGGGGCTGCTTACCCCTGTGTGAATTGCACTATGTTTAGGTAAGATTGCATAAAATACCATTTTTTCCTGGTGGACCCATTTCAAATCTTCTGATAATTATTTCATTACTGCTGCGTTCTCTTTGCAAAATTCAGCCCAATTTTTATGAAGTCCTTATAGAAGTGCTGGGAATTGAAGATTGTGTCTCCATGCATCTAGAAGCACCTTCTTTCTTTATTAAATCACTAATAATAATGGCCTTAAGGACACTGAGGCCAGCAAGGTAAGTTTGACATTTCCAAAGCTAAAATAATTTCAGAGAAATGGCAAATTGAAKAAAATGAAGCTTGAAATGTTTCCTGAAGCTGCAGTTAGGTAAAAAGTCTTAAAAAGTCATGGTTCATTCTCAATGCTATGCTTCAAATTATTTATATGGTTGCCAAAATACAGAATAGCTGTATTGTATGTGCATTGTAAGGATGCACACACARTWCAGCTATTCTGKTTTTTGGCAATCATAMAAATATGTATCATATGTGTGATTTYAAAAAATTTGCCACATTCWTCATGRCAAGTTTTTTACTTATGATAAGRTGTGTTTTTCCAAGGCTGAGTASTTYTATTTTTTTAGTAGTAGGAAGACTTGAGCCTTGGCATATGCCTTTATGGGAAAAAATCTTCAACTTCAACTACGGAAAAGAGAACACTTCACAACACGTGATCTAACCTACTTGGATAATTACCTCTGTTGGGTAATTAAATACAGGGTAATCTGAACTGGGGGACCAAAGTATCTCCATACTTACCACACCATTTCACCTTCCAGTTGCGATTAGCATCAACACCATGACACTGAAACCTCAGGTTCTTTGATCTTGTTTTTCTCCAAAATCGATCCTAGCATAAGTTACAAAACATTTAAATAGCAATATTACTGTATTTTGGCAAAAAGCTATTTGTACACATAACAAATCAACCTGGGTAAAAATATTCAGTGTTCTAAGTGGAGTAATTTTCTTCCATTTTGCAAGCCACAAAAGTGATGGACCAAATTTATACAGTCACCTTTGAATAATGTAATAACCATTTGATATTTCTTGTCAAGAATTTTTTGAATAATACTGCTGCCATTACTTACATTTGTCCAGCTGAAATGATATCCATCCACATTAAATACAGGCATKATATAGAAATACAGCTGAGTTAGCATCTTTCTCATGTCAGGATCAGTCTGGTATGTCTGAAGAGCCTAAAGCAGAAAAGCCAAAGAAAATAGTTTCCATAATAAAAATGATTTCCCAATTAAGTATTGTGATGGACTGTGACAGACATGAGGCATTTCGCAGCACAGAGGTGTGTTCTCATGGCAGCACTGATGTCCTTCTAGCTGTGCCCAAAAGGCTRCCATCTTCCTGCAAATGTGATTCAGTGTGTGAACATGCAGAAAAGGTGTTCTAAAGATCCTACTTTCTCTGCTTCTCAGTATTGCTTTCACTACTCAAGAAAATACAACTCATATTACAGAGAAGCAAATGCATGCRAAGTTTTTCTTGAAATAAGAGCTGAAAGTCAGTGGAAGAGATTTTTAGTTGAAGAAATGAGTTTAGCTCCTGTAAGACAATGGAACTCTGTTGTATCCACCAGGTAATTTGATAAGGTCTTGAAGCCTTTATGGCTCACATTAACAACACAGATTTTGTTAGTATTCAAAGTACCTTACTATATGCACAATTATCAATACAGGCAGTTTATTCCTTTACAATTTAGACACATCTCTATTTTTGGAGAACCTTTAGTATATAGGTTAGTAGAAGTCTAGTCAGGGAAAGTTTTTATTTTTTTTATCCATTCTGCATCTTAGAAAAATGCAGCAAAACCAGAGGCTTCTCAGCAGTTCTATTTGCTGGTGCCAGAGATGCTCCTTTACCRGTTCCAGGAAGCTTATACTCCACACTCTCTTGCAAATACTGTTCCTTGTCATAGCTGGGCATCAAATTTGCATCAAAGTTTAAATCTTGATTTTATAAGGCGAGGAATCCAGTGCTTCCTGTGGCAGGTGGAAAGGATATCACACTGACATTGGTTTCAGAGGGATGCCTGAGCCTGGCTCCTCTCCTCCTGCTACTGTGATTACAGCCTTCTGCTCTGCARTATTTCTGGCCCTTCAGATCTGAAGAGTAGCATGTGCTTGGGGAGCAAAGGGAGACATTTGCTCTGAAATAAACTAAGCTAAATGCTTTTCAATTGACAAATGCTTGGGAGCAGTGTGAACTACAGGAATTCAATACTTCTGGGCTCCTGACTATGCAGCTGTTTGAATTAYTGGAGCTGCCATGGGAGCTGATGGATGCTTTGTGTGGAATACCCATAAGAAATAACCATACATTTAGCCATACCCCCATGTCTGGGGCTGAAATTTACTCATGGAGGAGTATGACTTTATTCTTTTCTTTACTGAGGGGCTTAGTGGGCTAATGAACCATTCAGAAGAAGTCTAAATACTTCTTCTACATGGTCCATTAACCATACCTCTGTTGTGCAGTGCTTTCTCCTTACCCAGCTTCATCTCACTCTCCCAGAAGTGCTGTGCACCTGCAAGTCCTTCAGCCTGGCTGTCAGATGCAAAGCAGCACGTTATCCTTGTGAAAAGCCAAGTCACCCAGTGACTACACCACACCAGAGCCCTTCTGTTTCAGCCAGGCAAGAGGAGGGAGAGTGAGAAATAGAAGGCAAAGGGGCTAAACAGAATGAAATGAGACTTGGGCAGCAGCTGGGACAGGGTGGAGCATTGCACGTTAGGATGAGATCCTGAAAGAGGCATTCAGAGGGGAGAAGAGAATGACAGTGTGATTTTGAGGGGCATCTGGATGGACTGCCCAAGAGAAAGCCCCAACCAATGAGGAGGTCATGGGTTCCCTGGTCCATTTGCCAGAAGTTCCCCAAAAATTCTTACCTGGTCTTTCATTCACATTTGATTTACTTGTATTAAAAAGCTATATCAACTGCTTTATTTTTATCCAATAAATTTGGATAAAAAAAAAAAAATGGCGTTCAGGGAACTGCAAAAAAATTTAGTTTTGTCAAAACATTGATTTGTCAAAAATAATGACCATGAAAATCAGGACTATGTGTCATTGCTRTTTCAGATGCAGAGAATGCATGTTGAAGTAAATAGGGCACTTTGTGCATTAGGCTGGCCCTGTCTTCGATCTGCACAGGATTAAGAGGCTGTATGGTAAAAATGGATGTAAAACTGTTCTTACAGTTGGAAACAGAASCAACCCATGCTCGAAAATGTGAGTCAGGGAAAATGAACATTTTTATCTTGCTTATTTCAGGGAGAAGTAGTTTAGCTGAGGTGGAAATAAAGCACCACACACTTGGATTGATTTGATCACTTCCTTGATTTTTCACTGCTTTTCTCTTTTTAGACAGTATTAATAAATTAAGCTCAGGTTATGTCCCCACGGTGGGTATTTACATACCAGTGATGATGAAATTGGCATWTGTGTTTGTATCTGTATTTTGTATGCCATTCTTTTGCTGTCAGTTACATCTGTAATTATGCATTTTGTTACACTGGGCTATATACTATGTTTTAAACTGTAATACTGAACTCTTTAAAACACCATAAAAATAATCTCCTTAAAATAACTACAGATAATTAATTAATGCAAGGTAATACACTGCTTAAAATTGCATGAATGAATTTTGCATATTTTTCAGAACATTTCCAAACTTGCAAAAAGTGGCATAACAAAAATATTTTAATTAAGACTTTTTAATATACAGTACATTTTAAATCCTGTGAAGAATATATTTTCCTTGCTAGGTGAAAGAAACACCATTTAGAAACCTAAACAAAATATAGGCAGCAAAATGGCAAGTTTTATAGTGACTCTATGTTATTTTAATGCCTGTTGTCATTGACAAAGTACTAGAAGAGACTTTGGAAAGCATTATAGTCCCCAGTAATAATCCTCAAAATCGAAAGTCTTAACAGTGGTTTASAGCCAAATATGTCATTCAATTCTGTCCTTTAAAGATTATATGGGTTTTTTACATAACTCTGTTATCCTTTTAGAGTAGTATTTCATTAAAAATATAGTGGACCTAGAGTGRTTTCTTCTTTGAAAGCAAGCAGATAGTGTAAGTGAGATCCTATTCACTTTTTCTGCTGGCAATACTGTCTTTCATACTGCTTTTATCTGGCATTTWTATTTGATGTACGTAATCAGGCAACACAGGCAGTATAATCTTTGGCAATGAGCCTTACAGTCACCAAGGTGTGTCCTTGCTGGAGCAAAGCCCACAGCTTGCCATTTGTGACGTGACTCTGAGTGCTCCCAGCCCTGGTGATGTGAACACCTCCCCCAGCCGCTCCAGAGGCGTGTTCTCTCCGCTGTGACACGAGCAAGGCGAATATAAACCAGCAGTGAATTAACTGCATTGTAGTTCGCGGAGAGCTCTCAGAATATGGGCTGGTTCTGCTTCCCCATCATGCAATCAATAGCAGCTTTGCTGCTGGATGTGCAGAGAGCCAGGGTGGCCCGACAAACGCTGAATGGTGTGGTTAGTGAGTGAGCAGATGATCGAGGAGCACTGCCAGCACCGTGCCAGCGATCTGCCTGGGCTGGGGAAAGGACCAGTGATTGACAGGATGGGGCTCCATCATCTGCATCAGCTGAGTGATGGCTGCTGATGGAGCTGCACCRGCTTAGGCTGGCTGAGGATATGGTCCACGGGAAATTTAATTTAGGGGATGAAGTAAACAAAAGAGCTATATTGTAAACTGCCAAGGCAATAAAGGCAAGAGTGTAAAATGGATTTAGGATGCAGTTAGGCTTTTTATAAAATCAGGGGATTGACTCAGAAGGACAAAGCAAGGAGACAGGGTTGGGAGAAACTCTGAAATCCCAGTTGAGCTTAATAAGGATTTGCTATCCCACAATTAATTATAATTAAATTTAAGGTAACAATCAGCTTTTGCTGTTTCTGATTTTGAATTAAACAATCATACTGAATTAAACAGTTCSTATTTTAGGACAAGGAATTGACTCAATTTACTGCTCTGCCAGAAATCTGCACAAAACTGCTTCTGGCAAAACAGGATTAACTCTTCCGTGCCATTATTAAGGTATCAGTTAAAACATCTTTTCTGGCAGGAACACACAATRTTTTACTTTTACCTTCCCATGTTACACTTTAGTAGGCTGACACTATGGTCTGCCATTCAGGCCTTCAWTGCTATTTCATGTTTGGCAAGTCAGTATTTATCTGTCTCTACTCTTGGAACCAGCACAGCTTTTTATCTCTCTTTTCCCTTTTACTGCTAGTGTCCTGCTTTGGCATTCAAATCACAGGCAGAGTAAGTCCATTATTAAGGCTAAAGATATAGCCAAGTATTTAAAAACAAATGGCTTAAAACAGAGGGTCAAATTTTCAAGGCTGAAGCTTGAACTGTGTCTGATTTATCTTTTTTGTGTAATACAAAGCAAAATCTTCCTCTTTGAAGGCATTTACCACAGGAGAAACCCAGAAACAGCTGAGAAAGAGGAGTGTGCTGCAACTACTCCTCAACACCCATAAAAAAGGTCTGACAAGAAGGATCTGCAGAATCCTAAAGACTTGATTATGTAGCTCCTTAAGGATGCAAAYGGAAAAGAAGCACGGAAGAGGCAGAGGGATGATGGAGTGATGGACATGGCAGAGAAGCCAACAGCCATTCCAGGAATCTTGTGCAAGGCTGGGACCACTCAAGCAAGGGCAGGATCTTGTGGGAAAGAAGATGCATAATTATGCAGTCATTTCTTAGTGGAAACTGGAGAGATAACCTCTTGGTTCCACTCAGAGAGGTAATACAAAAAGGAAAAAGAAAACTTCTTAGATGCCAAACAAGTSAAGGACTATCTATCTGGGAAAAAAAGGCCTGAGCTATTCTGAAGCACTGTGAATGCTTTGAAAGTAGCAACACAAGTTTCTTTACTAGTAATTGTATGAAATTAGTACCCACCMAGATATAGGCATCTGAAAAATGTAATTATTGAATTTTATATCCTAATTGTGTTGCTCCATGGTAGGACATATTGAGGGAAACTCAAGAGAACTCACTTGAAYACAAGGCTTAATTAAATTTTGAGACACAATTAAGTAGTTAGGATACAAACAATTGCTTGTAATTCCATTTCCRGAACAAATAAATTGTCCAATATATGGAATTTTCTTTTGCAGTCCTTTTTCATGTTCAGTAGTGTTTCTGCATATCAGCAGTTTTCCTGATGCCCTAATTACTCAGTACCATCATACAGGAGTGGACTGCTAAAATACAGAGCAGAATTTCTTCCTTAGGGCAACTAATGTGTTGGAACAACAATGTGAATTCTTTTCATGCCTTGAAGAAGAACATACCCAACAGTTTAAAAGCCTTYAGGGGGTAGAATCTGAATGTCCTAGTGATGAATTCTTTATTAGGAATTTACAGGAGCAAGTGTCATTGAAGAATTCCTATTACAGGCGCAACACAGCTGCAGTGTTACTTTTCTTTTATTGAGATCTACTCACATGGTGAAATATTAATAGCTGCAAGCAAAATGAAAGCAGTTTTTGCCTTCTTAAGGTCAGGAAGATGCAGCTGAGTAGCTGAAAGTGCACACAAAAATAATGCAGTACTTACTTTCTTTTGGAAAACTGAAAACAATTTAAACTGTRGGGTTTTTTTTTTGTTACTGTGAAGGTGTAAGAGCAAAGGAAAAACCTCCCCTAAACTGTCTGATTGTTGAATAAAACTTGGGAAATTCCACCACAGATCAAAAGAGACAGAGATACTTCACGGCATAAAAATGGTTTGCCRCAGTTGCCTTTAAAACAATGCATCACATGCCTCGTTGTGGTGGTATCAYGGTACTGCACTCCATCTTTTTGGCATTGGCTTAGATTTTTATCCATTAAAAAAAAAAAAAAGCATCACAACTGAGGTCCTTGTTTAGGAAACTCTTGTTGATAGTGCTCACTGCTACTTTATTTTCCTTCCCTCAGAAGTGGTGCAGATTTTCAGTAGCAAGCATGTGCTAGAGAGATGCAGATACTCAGAGAGGAGTGGTGTATAGGATAGCTGCCAAAAAAAGGGAGCACATTCAGAACTGAAACAGCTGTGGAGTGGAAGGGAGACGTTGAGTAGAAGCAGAAACTACCACACGTAGGTGTGAACTCTGCACATGAACTTCAAACGGCAGGAACAGCATTTGAGGATGGAAAAAAATCATGAGGATAAAACAAATTCTGCACTGGTGCCAGTGCCTCTTGCTGCTGAAAGGCTGATGAATGAAGTGCTGAGTGAAGAGGCTGGAAGAGGTGTTCTCTCTGATGGAGAAAAAACAAATAGTGTTTCAGGCAGAAGCTCCTGACAGAGAAGAATGAATTAGCTAAAGACAAGTAAGGCTGAGTGTTTCAAATATAGATACTGCAGGATGAAACAGATGGACTTTTTCCTCCAGATAATGAAGATATAGGGAGCACTCAGAGAAGTCCATTTTTTTTTTCTGAAATTAGGCAGCTAAAAAGACAGCTGGGGAGACTTGAGTCTGGTAAACAATAAAAATTAAGCTCCAAGGATTGTATTGTGTTTACTGAAAGAGCTGCAGATATTCATGGAGAGATTGTCACCAGATRACTGGTCCTTTAAGGTGAAAAAAGCCCAGTTTTTGTGGTGCTGTCACCACTGGCACCTGTGAAAGAGGCTGCAGGGGGGTAAAACAGCCCTGGGAAGCTTCTGACTCTCCTAAACCAAGGGTAAACTAAAAATTGATCAGCTGGAGGAAAATRCAGATAGGAAGATTTCACAGAGTGWAAAGAKGCAATTATTTAAAGAGCAACAAWTATTTCATGTCAAGCCAACATCAGCTAAAGAGCTTTAGCTGAAGGGAACAGACTTTGGAAAGAAAGAWCATCCAGCWAAGGGGTGAAAGTAAAAARCTACAGGTACAATGTTTGTTTTGGCCTTGCMTGCCTCTCATTCACTTTGGAACATTTCACATTACTTCAAAAGCTCTTCAGATTTTTGAGGCCCTTCTGTCAAAGATACTTTAGGAACAGCAGCATRCCTGTACCCACCCAGGAAAGGACTGGATTTATATGGAGAGGCAGTCAGGTCCTTTCTTTCTTTCCTCTATGGTTCAAAATCTCCACTTTCTTTCCACTTATGGTTCAAAAGTTCCACAGAACTCCAAAAAATGGAAATGGAAAGCCTATCACAGAGGGTGGAACACATTATTTCAAAGGATAACTGAATATAGGTGTAATGAACATCCTTTGAATTAATCTTGGTCTGAAACCCTGGGATGTGGGAACACAGCATTTCAGTTGTACCTGTTCAAAAGACTTTGGTTGGTTGACAAGTGACAGATCAAGTGCATAATCTTTAGGAAACATTATTGTGTTGCTTCACATAACTATCTTACACATCCCCAAGATTAGACTATTTCTGAAGTGGGTGAAAAACTGGTATATGAATTTGATAATTAGGCAGTATTTCAAGWCTTTGGTAGTTATGGATAACACAGAGAAGGAAATTTTCTGAATCCTRAAGGACTACTGGTTTTGATGGAGCTCAGCAAGACCCTGCAATGATCCTGGATGTGAAGCTGTTTTCCTGACAGTGTGAGTTTCAGCCCTGGAATGAATGACTGAGTGCTGCTCTGTCTGTCAATGCAGGAGATGGCAGATGTTTTGTCCATCAGAACATGGACTGTGGAATTTTGTAGAATACTGGCTACACTGGCTTTCAGCAGATCTTAAAGGAAGAATACTTATAGCTTTATTGCCTTCTGACCACATGGCCTGAACAGTGCAGAAGGAGAGCCAACCCTTTTTAACACTGTCTGTGTCTCCTGCCTGGCCCTCCATCCCAGTGCACTGTTGTCCTGACTGAGTTCTGTGAGAGTGCTGCTCCTTTAGCTGGCTGCACTCAAGCACTTCATAAACATTCTTGAGGAAGAATCTGAGGTCTTGAATGCTACAAAATTCCTGGTAAAGACTGCTCTCTGGGGCCTGGTCCACAAGCCTAATGGCTGGCTAATTGGCAGTATGCATCCCATATGCATCCCACGGGGTGACTCATAAATCAGTCTCAGGCTGAGAAGAGTGGGGGCAGATGTTGCTGCTTTGCTTCTTAGACAGTCTGTGTGTCTCTCTTGGCTCATTATTATGGAGTGAAAAGACTGGTTTCTAGCCTGGTTTTGGAATAAATCAGTACCAATGTCAACATGGGGAAAAAACCCAAACAACAAACAGCAAAATACCTCTTAGAACTRCCCTCTGCCTTTAATTTCTACTTCTGGGGCTACATGTTTGCCCYCCAGGAGCATGATGAAGTCCAAATGCATAATCTTGAATAATYTGGGAACTCAAATAATTGTGATCATTTTTGAGGGTGGGAGAAGAAGGTGGTGAAGGTCACTGCATTTCCAAAGTGTGAGGCCATTTTCACCTTCATTTGAGGCCCTGTTGAGGACAGTCCTTTAGGGAGATGCATTTGATCTTAATGYCCCTTACAGCTGACTTTGAATTCTTAGAACATTTTTTCAAGARSARCAATCAGTGCATRCTTCTTGAAGATTTTTAATTACATTTCTTGAATTTTGTAATCTTGAAATATGGATTCATGTATCAGAAATAAAGACTAGCACACCTCAAAGTCTCATCTCAGCTATGCTGTTTTCAGAAAATATTGTATGAAAGACATCTCAAGGTTATACATCATTGAAATGGATCAAATGGCAGCATTTATTAGAGGGAAGAAAGTCAAACCAGATGTAATGGGAATCCTCATCTGCTTTCACTAAAACTGAAACAGAATCTAGTTTTGATGGTAATTTGAATAGCAGCCTGTGAACCATATTTCAGATTTTTTAAGAAATRGTAAAATCCTAAATTTGAGGTCTGGTTAATTTGCTAGCTGAATTCTGCTTCTCCTCTCTCAATGAATAGGAGTTAAATATTCTTACTTAACATATCTACATATATAATTGTATTTTTGCAAAATGGCTATGTCTTTGTTTCTGTGAGGGCTATTTAATTTTGGATAAATGCATGGTATACCTGAATTTTGTTTCTAAATTCTACTTCTTTCTATAAAGCAATTACATATAATAGTGTATCATCTTTCAGTTCATAATATTTACTAGCACATGTATTAGATCCCATGTAGCSTTTTTAAAATTCTAGGCTAATGCTAACAAACCTTTTTTTTTTTTTTTTCCTCCCCTAAATCTCTTGCTGTGGACGCAAGTTCTGGGTTCATTTATCTTTGCACGTTGCCTTCAAAGTTCCCCACATGTAATCAGTTCTGTTTCCTTTTCCAGTTTCTCTTGCTTCCCTCCTCCATCACAGATCTTGAAATGTTTCCACTATCAGAGCCCTTTCCCCATCCCTTTCCAGCTGAGTAAGGCTTGAATTGGGTGGGACTCCWCTGTAACCTGGCTGCTATTTCAGTACAGGTGCAGACACTTCTCTGTGCCTCATTAGCAGGTACCTAAAATCTCTGGTCCTGTGTGTGTCCTCTTTCTTGACTTGAAGCTCAATGACAGTGAGGTGGGGTTTGTAAGAGGCCACCACTACAGCTAATCCTGACAGAACATCTGATTATCTTTAGCCAAGAGRCTACAGACATTTAGGGGCGCCTTCCACAGAAACAAACAGTGATGTTGTTATTAACATCAGACCTATGGAGCACAGAGCCAAGGCCAGAGCTCACTCTGGAGTAGATTACAAGAAGAAAACCCAAAACACACAGAAAACCAAACAAAACCCACAACTCCCCAAACCATAGTCTTTGCTCTCCTTTTGTTTCAAAATTTGAGTAGACTGCTTTTRTTCTTTGAATTATATTATCACATAATGTCCTGTGCATCCTCATTCTCTTTTAAATCTGAAACTTCTGTATATTTTTTCTCTAGTTCTTATTTCCTTCTTCTCTAATTATTGTAACTGCCCAAATACAGAACAAGCCTGCACAGCAGGCAGCCCCTTGCCTTCCCATGCTCCAGCTTTACAYACTTCCCAAGTCTGATCTGCTTTAGTCTCTTTTGCATTTCTAAGCAGGTGGGAGCCAGGTCCAGTTTAGCTGAACAATTCCAGATTCTTTGTAGAAAGCAGGGAGCTGCTGCCATACCCAGGAAAAACACGTGAGCAGCTGCTCAGGGGCACCTCCAYCCTTTGGAGGTGCTCTCCTGTTGCCTGCAGCAAATCCACTGTCACACAGAAACTGCCWCTTCTAGAGGTGCAAGCAAGATACTGAGGGTTCCCAAATTGAATAGGAGTATTTGGTAAAGTTTGAGGCACCCAGTCTGAGGCTTGAATGTTCAGTGATATTCATGCATAAAGGGTTTTCTTCCTAAGCTAAATTTCTTGAAAAGCTTTCTTGTACACAGGAACATGGACATACTTCCACAAAAATAAGTTTCACAGATCACAAGGTGAAGTGAAAGCTTGGTAAGACATTTCAGGCTGCCTGCATAGTAAAGGAATGCAYGTATGCTGTTCCTGCTAGAAAAGAAGCCAACATCATGTAAATCCAGCATTTCTTCTTGCTTGCCTTAAATCAATGSACTTGTAGTGCTATTCCTYAGAGACAACAAACRTGCCAGGAAAAATCTGTTTCCAAGCTGACAGCCCTTTCTCAGAACTGCCCATAAGTACCAGGGAGGATGGARAACTGGGCTGCCAGGCTGCAGAGGTGCTCAAGGGAGGAGTTTGCCAGCAAAAGAGAATTGCAGAGTTTGAAGCACAGAAAGACCTTCAGTTTTCCCAGAGTTCTAACTAAAAATTTCTAATTCATACARTGAAAAAGTAATATCCTAAACCAAACAATCTAATAATCTTGTTCCTCCTCCTTAGCCAGTCATTTTTAATATGATGGTGGAGACTATGAGCATAATGTATTCTCTTCCTGGTGCTTTTGCTTTAATGCTGGGTTGAAATACAGCTCTGGGAAGGGATGGGCAGACAAAGGTGGTACATTCTTGTAGTCTGAAGGAACTCTATGGAGACTACTTTTAACCCAGGAAAATGTTTCTACATAATTAGAGAGGCAGCCTTACAAACTACTCTCTGAAGATCTCAAATAACAACCAGAAGGTTTTATATATACACACCCACAGCCTATATTGTGCTATAGGGTTTACAGAGAAATCTTGTGATTTCTACTGCCACATTGTACTKCTTTATGGAAAAACTTTGGTAGGGAAGAAGCATTTAAACAATAGGCTTTCCACCAGTGCCTTTCTGTCCCAGCTTCCCTCCTTACTGCAGCATGTTCTGCTGGGAGGAGAGCTGCTCAGAAACTGTGAGTTAGTTCATCTTTACATTAACAGGAGTCTTAATAAGAAGACACACCTTAATTTGCAAACTGAAATTTGGAGACAAGCTCCTGAATCTCATTTAGCCTATTTATGGTGACAGGCTCATCCAAACAGTTGTGGCCTCATTATTTCTTTACTTTCCCTRTCTATACACTGTTGTGACACCCAAGGGAAGGCCACACATGATTCTATGATCATCCCAGCATTGGGGTGTTGGTGATGCAATGTATTGCATCACAACATCAGAGGAGCTATTAATACACAGTGATGGCTGGGAAGAAAAGTGAGAAAAGTATTGTGTTTATAGGAAGAAGCTTGTAAAAGCATATTGCAACCCTTATTCTGTGGGAAAAAAAAAAATGTGTGCAAAGTAGCCAGAGCATATCTGTGGGGGTATTTTCACGCCACTTTTGACTTCTGCCAATTACACTGCAAGATTGTCTCCATTGTGCAGTTAATGTCTCATCTTGAACAAAAGTTTGTTGGCTAGAAGAAATGGTAAAATCCTGTAAACATATAATGCATCTGTAATGAATTCCAAAATAGAAGATTTTAAATGCTGAATTAAAAACAACAACAACAACAACAACCCAACAAAAACAAACAATAAACAAACAAACAAAAAATCAGAACCAAAACAGAACCAGACAATTTGGAAGCAAAATTCCAATTCCATTTGATTYCACCTCTCATTTGAAAACTGCAAATGGATAAATATGGAGATTAAATACTAGGCATCAAAAATAAAGGGAGAATAAACCCAGTAAGATAGAAGCAGAGAAACATTGTATTCACTTGTTTTTCAGATAATATAAATTCCATAATTTCTGGTGAAATCCATATGTGAAGAAGAACAGCCAGCAGATCAATCCCTGGCTCAGAAATTGGTATCACTGGCAGGACTTTGGGGGCTTTGATCACAGGTTTGTTTGCACAGCAGCAGGCTTCCCAGTGAGACAGGGTGTACCTGTCTCAAAGKGGGAAAAGTGATCAAAAACTTAATCACAAATTAAGAGGTCTCATTGAAAGAGTTTTAAAGTGAATTTGAAGGTGGAAGAGGATAAAACCAGGCTTGATAGAGATAAACTTGGGGGTACCACATGAATGTTTGAGGTATGTTGTTTTAGACAGGTCCTTCCTGTCAGACAGTCTGCCATCACAGTGTGGGCTGGGGATGGAGATCCATGTGGCAGCAAAGGTAGAAGGGTTATTGATGTGTTAGAAACCACAGAAGTGCCTAAAAACGGTCAGGCAGGAATTAGGGCTTCTTCCCTGCAGAAGACATTTGGATCAGTAGCCCAACTGAAGCACGTCTATACCAATACACACAAGATGGGCAACAAACAGGAGCTGGAAGCTGTTGCACAGCAGAAAAACTGTGATAATTGCCATCATGGAAACATGGTAGATGAATTCTTGACAGATTGAGACCAACTGTGCAGAAGGGCCAAGTGCCAGGTCCTGCTCTTGAGTCACGGAGACTCCATGCAGTGCAACAGGCTGAGGGAAGAGTGGTTGGAAAGATGCCCTCTGGAAAAAGACCTGGGGTGCTGGTTGACAGCAGCTGACCATGAGACAGTGTGTGCCAGGTATGGCAGGTAAGAGGGCCAATGGCATCCTGGCCTGTATCAGGAACAGTGTGGCCAGCAGAACCAGGGCAATGATTGTCCCTCTGTACTTGCCTCTGGTGAGGCCACACATCGAATTTTGTGTTCAGTTTTGGGCCCCTCACCACCAGAAAGTCATTGAGGTTCTGGAGTGAGTCTGGAGAAGGGAATTGAAGCTGGTGAAGGTCTGGACCACAAATGCAGTGAGGAGCAGCTGAGGGATCTGAGCATTTTTAGAGAAAACGAGGCTCAGGAGGTTTCTTATTGCTCTCTACAATGACCTGAGAGGAGGCTGTAGCCTCTCAGGTGGGAGCTAGCCTCTCATCTCAGGTAACAAGTGCTTCAGTACAAGAGGAAATGGACTCARGTTGAGCYAGAGGAGGCAYTGGATACTGGGAAAAACYTCTTCACTGACAGGGTTGTCAAATAYTGAAACRGGCTGTCCAGTGAAATGCTTGTCACCATCCCTGGAGGCATTTAAAAGACATGCAGATGTGGCACTTGGGRTGATAGCTCAGTGGTGGACTTGGCAGTGTTGGGTTGACTGTTGGACTTGATGAGCTTTAAGGTCTTTTCAAACCTAAACAATTYTGTGTTTCTATTTTGTGATTCTATGACTTTAGYTTTCTATTCCTATYRAATTACACAAAAGAKAAATGTCTCTTTTAAACTAAGTCCTTAAAACAAAGATACTGCTGAACTGATCTGAAGCAGTACACACTGGCACTGATTTACCTGGGACATTACCAAAATTACTGAAARTCTTCACACTTTTAGGTCTTGGAATAAAATCCTACTTCATATCTCTGCCAGTATATGTCTGGCATATTTTTGTCCTGTGCCTGGCTGTGTCTGGCTGTCACTAACAGCTTTGTTTATTAAGCACTTAAGCATTCCACAGGAAAAAAAAAAAAAAAAAGAGGTACAATAGCTAGTTATTTTCCTTATTGGTAGTCTGTTAGATCTGCAAAAATGCAAAGTTTATTTAACAGAAGGAACTGTATGACTGTAAATTTTAAACACTTACTTCCTTCACGAACCACTGGCAAAAGGCTGGGCCAATCCACTCTCTTGCATGAATCCCACAGTCTATCCAGACAGCTTTCTTGTAGGGCCGTGATCTTTTACCTAACTTGAAGTGTGAATATTCACAAAATACCAATAGATCACAYCACATTAGTGAAAACACAATAATGAGAAAATAATAGGATGTGAGAGAGACATTTTGAATTTTCTTGTTAAAGGAACAAAAATTTAATGTTTTAAAAGGTATGGCAAAGATAATGTTAGGCAGGCATRCCAAGATAAGAAGGCTGACTTATGGAAAAAAATGTAGGAGAAGTGAGATSTGTAAGTTCCCATTTATGAGGAATGATTATCACATGGAGTAGGGTGAAGAACAATGACACTACATGAATTGCATGATAATTAATCACATTTTCTGAACTCTTCAATAGGAGATTAAAAGAAAACACATTGAAAATAAGATTTTTTTGCATCTTGCTGACACACCCTAATTTGTGGTCCTAATCATGKGAGTTGAGAGCACATAGCCCTGAAATTTTGTCTGTAGTTAAAGAAGAAGCATATGTGGYACATGCTGAGAAGGGCTCCATAGTCCTCTGGGATCCCTCTCCAGCATAACTGCTCTCCTACTTGTCTATAAACAAAAAGCTTTCCAATCCCCTTAAATCCAAATCCTGCAAATTGAACTTGTCCTGTTATCTTTCTCCATGCATATCCAACCCAGGTAAATAGGATTTGGCTAATAGTTTTCCAGCTTTTTTCCCCCTTTTTTCATTAAAGATGACATTCAGAGAGATACTTAGATTTTAGTAACTCATCCTTAGGAATCACTGTTAAGCTGTGTCTCTGGTGTATATGCTGTAACATAAATAACAGTGTCTGTCCTCAATTCCAGGTTTTAGTCTCATTAATGACTATTAAATCTTTACCTTGAGTACATACAGTGGTCTCCCTTCATAGGATTTTCCAACAGAGAACATATGAACAAGATCTGAATAAGATCTATTCAGATAATGCATCCAGTCCTCGATCTGCAAACACAGAAATAAAATAATTGCTCCAAWCTTTGCGTTTCATGGGAAGAAATTCCAATACATTTATTAAGCTCAGCTCTCAGTCCTCTCCCTGTTTTTTGATTTTCCTGTAGTTTTTATTTTTCTCTTGTTTGTTTGTTTTTGTTTTCACACTTTCACCATTACTTGGCACTCATAGCTCTATAGCCAGAGGCTGTATGCAGCTTTCACATGGGATTTTTTTTTCCCCATTTCATTGTTGGGTATTACTGGAATGCATRAACTGTCCATCGAAAATATGGGAATGCAGCTAATGCACCATTGCCACTAAATATTAATGGAATGAAGAAAGAAGGYCTGTGTTTCTGCCTCCCAGAACACAATGGCAAACAGATTGCTATACAGGACTCAGTGCTACCTGCAGTATTTGTTCCACTGGCACCAAATCTTGTGGTGCAGCACTCTCCATGCTCAGCCTTGCGACTTTGTTTTGGTGCAGGCTGAAACTGTATAAGTGAGTACACTAAAATCAACAGGAATTATTTACACAGCCATCATCCAGGATATTATTYCTCATAAATGAGTTTGTATCTGAGTGTTTTTACGTATCTGTACCTCCTGTGCAAACACTTAAGCATTTACTTGTATTGCTTCATTGACTTAGTGTGACCAATCATTGAAATCTTATTCCACCAGAGTAAGAGATCTACTCTGAAGGACAGTTATGTGTAAAGATAGGCCTTGAATACAAATAATATTTTTTTTTCCCACAGAAGTGCCTTTTTTTGAAGAAGAAACACTTAGAACACTCCTGAAGATGGACAGGKAACCAGAACTTGTAGAGAGAATGAAACCTTAGCCTTGCTAAATACAACATTGTATTAGATAAGAGGAACAATAAGAATTTAAATGCACCTCTTCCAGGGAGTGGTACACTTCATAGTTATAYCCAGAGAGGGACCTTCGACTCCTCTGGGACCTCCCTCCTGTCTGGTTTTCTATTGCTTGCTGTAGGTCTGATATGAGAATCCTGGGTAAAAAAAGATAGTGGTACTACTGAAAAATGAGAAGAACACACCAGCTAAATCAGAAGAACAATCACGTTCAGAAGAAATACAGCAGAAGTTAAACCATCCTGACTTTACTTCATCTGTTRTATTTTGACAATAGAGTGCTTCAGGCTCACATGAATATAAAGTGYCAAATAAATACTCCAGCTGCTTTGAAATGTAACAGCACCTACAAAAACACAATAAGCTTGTTAAATAAAGAAAACAGAATGATRTAAATAATGTAACCAATGTGAAGAAGCACCCACTTTCATTTGTTTATGGAGAAACATTTACTGTCTTCTTTTATAATYCAATTATATATGTGATCATGGATCTTCAAAAACTGGTTTCAAACAATTTCAAAAATCTTTGTAATCTTAGGAAAACATGGACACACTTTCTCTTGGAAGTGGTTTGGAACATAACATATAGCTACAAGTTGTAAAGGCAAAACAAAAAAATTAAGAACTTGGTAGCGTTATTCTGTCTGAAACAAGAAAAAACAGTAAACAAAAAAGAAATCTAAAGTGGGATTTGTTATTTATGTTATGTACTCTGCTGTAGTTGTTTGCCAGTTTTGTTAAGTAACTCAGGAAAAATATGAAAAACACTAAGTGAAATTTAAATATACTTGCATAAAAAGTGAGAGGTTTTTTTGCATTGAGAGCAAAATGCAGAAAGTTATGTAAGATGAAACTTTCCTGATTTATGGCAAAAATAAATAATAACACAAATACAAAATTATAACATGCAAAGCATCTGAAAATAATTATAATGAAGAAGTAGAAGCATCCATCCATCCCACCAGACAGTGGCASAAGCTGGGAATATTGCCATGGATATCTGTAACAACATTCCTGTAAAACTGAGAGTCATCCTTKTATGCCTCCTTCCCCTAAAGCATGGCAATGTGTGTTCACCATGCCACTAATTCACCATGCCCATAAAAAGACAGTCACATTCAACCTTTAACATTTTTATAGGCATTTGCTTCCGTGATTGGAAAATAATGGAAAGAAATGGCATTTACTCTGCTTCCAACTCAGCTGCGCAGCAGATGCCTCAAAGGTAATAGGTCTATCTACATATAGAATCAAAGTAAAGGTTATTCTCATCTTCCAATGCATTAGTGAAGTAGTTGTATAGTTAGGAATTACATTGTTCTACATCAGCAAMATTCATTAAGCAAACTAAAGGATTATAGTCTTGACTTAGCAAGGTGCYATATATACTATAAGGCCAGTACTGTAAAACTAATTAAAGGAGTGATTTTATTCAAGTGATATGGGCATCTAATATTTAAAAGAAATGCTGGACTGCTTTGCAGAATTCTGGTTAGTATAAGCACGTACTAAAATCAAGCTCTCTCTGTTAACTTATGTATCTGTACTCTAAATGAGATTTGATATTTTTTCTTTACTTTTAAATGTCTGTGTACTRTGTATGCTTATAACACAAAGGCTCTTAAGTCCTTCAGGTCTGAATGCAATATAAGTGGCTTCTTTACTAGAAAACTTACAGCCCAGGCAACTTGGTGCAGAGAGTTTAGGTGATGCCTGGCTTGTTCTCATGGCCATCTTGTCATGAAGTCAAACCCCAAGAGAGATAAACCCATTTTACAGGCAAGTGCTGGTCATCATTAGGGTGCTGGAATGTTTCCTGACTTTGTAAATTTGTCATAATTTAGGTAAGCATCACTGCATAAAGCTGAAATTGTACCTGTAGATTGGCTCAGAATTTTCCAGTTCCAAAAGGGATGTAGAAATTTACCTCCATTGTAGCATGTGGGAGGAAAAAATAATTTTAAAAAAATTGTGAAAATCAGCCACGTGAAAAGGAGCTGTACAAAGGCTTGGCTGYGGAGCTGCACTTCAGCTCAGGGCTGTGATCCCCACCCCAGCTGTGCTGTGGGCATGGCTGTGCTTGGCCAGCCTGCTCCTGCTGCTCCCTGGCTATGGCTGTTACTGCTCTCATGGTGAATCCTCCTGGCTCCTGTGGAGTTACAGATCTCAGGAGGCTTGTCAGGACAAGCACRTGCTTGTCAGGGCTTTGCAGGGTTTTACTCCTAATGGCTGGGACCATCTAAAATAGGCAGCGAGGAGAATAGGAGGGAGAGCAAAGGACCAGTAAAGTGCTGTCCAGTTCCCTTCCAAGTGCACACAACTTCTGTGTGCCAAAAGACAGAGAGATCAATCCAGTGTTGTGCTAGCATTTGTAGCATTTTTGAGGTAAACTGCAGAGACGTTTTGCTCTGGCAKATCTTGCATGATGCTTTGCAACCCAAGCAGAGGTCTTCAAGTACAGAGAATGTTTATAACACATATAAAGYGTCCTTCTGTCATTTCATTAAAGGTGATTACTGTGAGCAGGAACAGCAGCAGACATGAATACAACTGCTGGGTCACAGTAATTAGGGAACATTTTTTTATAAGCACAGGAAAACAATTAGAAAAATCCCCATCTCAGTTTTAAACATAAACAAACCAAAGCAGTGGTGAACCCACATGAAAGTCACTCTGAACTGCAGCTATGGAGCTTGTGTACTTTATTTCCTYATGTTTGTTTCTGTATTTTTAGAACAACTAATTAAGAAGAGAGCATTGTTATAATAAAAATGGGCCTCTGATGAGTACTATACGTATGTATACATGAATACATCTACAGTATGATTTATTCCATCCTATTATCGCTGAGGAATAAATATAAACAACCTCATGTAGGTCTTTATTCAGCAAATCTTTGAGAACTCATCAGCTGATTATTCAGATGCTTAGGCATGTCATAGAGAAGGCTTTATAGACATGATCATTACTCTTGTCCAGAATATCATACGGGTAAATATGAAAGGATAAGTATGCTCCAAAATTGTCTTGAATGTTTTTAAAGGAGCACTATAAATGATATGTGACCCTAAGTGTGCATTTGTAGTGTATGACTTGCATTGGTCACTAGGAATGGAGACTAACAGAAGTAGTTCCTGTATGATGATGAAGAAGTTTTGCCTCTGCATTTGCAGCTCACTTGTAAATAAACCTCACTTGTGCTAAATAAAGAAAGARGCAAAGCAGGCTGCAGAATTAGTAATTACCAACCCTCTCTTAACAGATGTGATTTCACATATATTGAAAACACTTCAGCTTGACTCCGAAGGAGGACATTTAATTAAAGCTGCCTGCCTGTGGGAGATTTTCTGCTCTGCCATTAAAGCGGCTGTTTTCTTGGCAATGCCGAGCTGTCTGCCAGCCTCWCTGCTGTGMTGTGCRATGCATTTTCGAGCACACTTGGCGTGCTGGTGCAGACCTGCCCCGAAGGCCAGGTCTCTGGAGGGAGGCAGGGSAAGGGAAGGGAAGCAGGGCCTTACGTGTACTGGATGTTTGCTTGCTGGAGGAAGGGCAGCAGGCTCGGCGTCGTGTTCCGCGGCACGCGCACATCGGTGGCTGCGCCTTCGACAATGTGTAGGGGGCTGCTGGGCTGCCACAGGTCCACCTGTAGTGCAGGAACCAACCTGTAATTCACATGCATTCAGTGGAGGTGGGGACGTCCAGAAGAAGGCATGCTTGAAGCTAGGGCAARCCCTCTAGGCATGGTAGAGACAATAAAACTGCATCGGCTGGTCCAGCCTGACACCTGTGCTAATGGAGCAGATTTTGAGGATTGATTGTGCCCAGCTTACCACAACTCTCCTGGGAGATCTGCCAATGGGAACAGAGAACAATCTTCAGAATGTGCCTCCTCAAACAGATCAAAACAAAAGCTACTTCCAGCTTCATGCACCTCCTCAGACTCATATACCAATATATAGCATTCCCAACTGCTCCTATGCAGTCCATTTTATTTTGAAARGCATTTTCTGTGTTCACTATGGCAGCAAAAAAATGCTAAAGAGATATAGAAAACATAGCACATACCAATGTTGTTTGTAAAATGTTATCAAGTTTTTTTCTTGATAATAAGGTGATCAGAGGTCAGTAACAGGTCACCAAGACAACAAATACCCAATAAATTTATATTAAATGTCAAAATAACAGGATTAAGATAAACAGATTATCACAATATTCTAAAAAATGATAGTTACTGAACAATACCAATGTTGTTATTGGGCCATCTGTATCTACACATACCTAAGGGATGTTTCTTGTCCATTTTTTACTTCATTTTCTTGCCAAGTCTGAAAAACGCTTTGGAAATTTTAAGCCAGGACATGACTTTTCAAGAAAGCAAGAAAATTTGCAAATTGCTTTTTCAAAGGGATTTGAAACTCAGTGTTCTGCACCCTGTAGTAAAACAGTATACTAGCACATACTCTTCAACAGARGTGAGCATARTTCCTTCTCAGCCAGGGTGAGGACAGTGGAAAGAACACAAGTCAACAAAACTCTTTCCAGAGGTTCTGGATATTCACAGGAGATTATAAATGGGAGTTTCAGCARCAATCTCTGTATCAACATGATAAATAGGCATGCCAAGATCCACCAGCCTTAAAAATASGTTTGTGAGCTGAATACAAGGAAGGAAATTTATTCTGACTACATGTCCACACATTTCTTAAAGAGAATCTAAAAAGGACTAATACTTGATAAATGTCTTTTGGTTTTTTGTCTTTTCTGTTTTATTGCAATCAGCTGTGCTGRGCTGCTCTGGTGAAACTGTTGATACACTCATGAAGGTCCACTGCTTTCCAGGTATCTTTACAGATTTTTATAATCCATACTTTGAAAACTCCTCACTTCTTTTCTGCCATAGAAGCTATTTGAAAACATCAGATGCATTTACCTGGTCTTGCTATGGAGCTCATTTGCAAGAGGAGTACAGTCTCACAACAGAGAGGTTACAGAGAGACAGGTTTAGTTCTCACCATTTCTCAAATGACACTGAGTAAGAATATTTTGATTACTAAGAGGGCATCTGATACTGAACCTGGTGCTACCTCTTCAAGCAATGGTGACCTCAGCCTGGTTAATCCAATTAAATGCCTGCTACTTTGGAARGAGCAGAACTGAAACACAGGGCCAGCCTCTTCTTGTTCTTGCCAAAACCACCCTTTGTTTCACGCTGCCACAATATGGTCTCTGGATCCAAGTCCTAGTGGTGGGTGAGTGCAGCATCTTTTGAAGTCTAACACCAGGACTGGCAAAGTTCACAAGGCTTGTGAAGCTGACAGCAGCTATGACAGATGGTCAGCAGAAACCAAAGTCATGAATTAAATGGTGCTAAATGCTGCTTGCAAATGAAGATCATCTCACTGTGCTAACACCCCTGTGTTTGATAGTTTATCTGTCTTTCATATTTTGATAAATTATAGGCACCCAGTGAAATYCCCCCCTAATTCAGCATGGGTAATTTCACACATGGTTAACTAGAGATGTGTATTTGACTTTTAAGATTTATTCCTRAAAATATATATCAGAAAGGGTAATTTTGTTGCTCTTAGAGTAACAGTCTATCAATCAGCTCAGCTTGAGCTTTATAAAAATAACAACAAATCRTTACATACAAGCTAAGAACAACTGAAGGGAGGGGTCTCCTGGCCAACTGCAATATCTAAGCACACAAAACTGGAATAGAAAAAAACCCCAACAAATGACAACTGATATACACCTGAAACATGTCTTTGCTCTTGACAGTTACTCAGGATTTATTTTGATGAAACTCTCCATCACCATGGAGGGGATAAACCAACCAATATTCACACTGTTATAACATCACCAGACTCTTTTAAGTTCTGAGGTATTCTAATTGTTCCTCACATTACTGGATATAAGTGAATATCAAAAGCAGAAGCAATCTTCTTTTGACTAATGAAATCTGTGGCATATTGCCACTACCCTCTTTCAGTGAAAATGCAATATTTCACTCCTGGCATTGTCCTGGAAGTGAGACAAAAAAATCCCATATTTAGAATGCAAATCATTCTGCTTCATCTCCGTTCCCTATCTGCGTAATTTGGCTTCCTTTGACTCCTACTTCTCATCCTTTGCAATGTAAACAAGCAGTCAGTGCTTCTCTGGGAGATGTTACCTGTGCTGTCCAGAACACTGCTTCAGTCACTGGCTGGATTTTGCYTTATAAAGCAGATAACCAGGAACACGTTTCTCCAACAGACAGCATCTATATATTGCAGCTGTCAGCTTGTCCTTGGTGTGACAAGTACATGAAAACTGACAAACAGAAGATGGATTTCAGAACAAGCATGTTTGGACTGAGCAAGTCCAGCTATCCTCTACTCACTGTCATCTTCAGGACACTTCATCATTGCATCTCCCACGGATCCTGACGGTCTTATTGAAGTCATCACTCTTATTTCAACATCATTCCTCTCACAAATATGTCTTGGATTTCCAKGCTGRGCTCTGCTGGCTATGAGTGGCAATGAAACTATTTGCTGTCCTATCCTCTCCACTCTCTATGATGGGGTGTTCTTACCCCCCCCCCCCCACAGGAACCTTTGTACAGTGTTATGGAGCACCAGTCAGTGCCAGAAGATTTTAATTTGCTGTATGGCTGGCAGGATTTGCTAGGTGGGAGGAAGATTCTTCAGCTACAAAACAAACCGATGCAGRAATCCCACAAAACTCCCTGAGTGTACAGCCAAATACTTGAACCTCAAAATTCACCTGATATCTTGAGGCTAGAGGAAAAACATTMTGCTTTAGAGCATGTCTGCAAACCTAAATATTCTCACCTCCTTGGCAGAACTCTTCTTTGCACATCTTTTCCTGTCTTTCAAGCAGCAGGTTGCCTTTGAAACATGTTGGRATGTTTAAAGCCTCTGGATAATAAGCAGAGCCCAGGCAAGATTTTTCAGCATGTTCAGAGTTGAGACCAGGAGACCAATTACTCAGCACCTGCCACTCAAGTGTGACCAGGAGCACCTGTTCTCAGGGACAGTGGTGGCTCCCCAGATGCACAGTGAATGCTCCTTCCCAGAATATCACTGGAGGCTTGAGCATCCTAACTTGCTTTCTATGAGGAAAAAATGGTATGTAARAGCACATGSACAGGTCTCTTTTTCCAAAGCCTTTAAACACATTATTGCTTTCTTTAACAAAGAAAGTATAAAAGATTACACTTTGYGACTACATAAAAAGTAGTCTTTTTAAACTGCCTGTTCTTTTTTCAACCTCACTTGTCCCACAAAAGTCCCTGTGGTTCAATTTATGCTTAGGAAAGCCAGGTTTCTTTGTAGGCAGTTTCTCTTTAAACTGAGGTGCTAAAGACAGCTCAAATAAATCTATCAACTCTTACCTGGCCACCTTCCAAGGTATAGCAACCCTGAACTCATTAGTCATRTCTCTAGGTTTTGGTCAGTACAGTGATCAAAAGTCAGCACAAGGCAAAAGGAAAAATATTTTAAACAGATTTGGGTGCTTAACTAATAGAATTCAGAATTTCTTCCAAAGTTAAAATGATTCAAATMATTTTCCAAGAATACACTTTTTTAGCATAATTCTACATATCAAAAATGGTGTACAAAAAACTCTTTTGCTCTGCCAAGACAGAAAAAAGAAGAGGGAATTTTTTATTACTGATTCAGTTTTCCTCTGGCTTGTTCCATGCCCATCCCATGGAAAGGAAGCCTGGGAAGAAAAGAGTCTCCTTGCTTGTCCCTACAAACACTCTTATGGCTGCCTAATTCCCACAGTCTTTTTTTTTAAATTCAAGTCACTGAAATAAATCCCCATCTTCTTTAGAACATGGAGTTTAGGCTGGCCTTTGTAATGAAAGCCATTTTGTTGAGCAGTAGCCTCCAGTTGTACCTTACTACCTTTTCATAAGCAGATGTTTAATTTCTTCTTTCATTTAGCCTGAAAGGAAGATGCTTAGTGCTCTCATCAGGTCTGCAATTGTGTATCAATCAAAAGAGATGATTGATGTTTGTCATGAAAATAACTAGAATAATTTTGCCATAACTTACATTTAGTATCTGGAGAAARCAGTTTATGATGTATCTCTGTTTTTCCCCATGAAGACAGTAACTTTGTTACATTTTATTACCTTGCAATTCTAGTTTTTATTCCTACTGAGTTGTGTCCAGCAATACATGTGCCAAAGGTGGCCTTGTCCTTAACATCACTATGAATGGATTTCTTTGAGAAATGCTGTCAACTGTAAAGTTCAGAATATAATTATTATGATGATGCTGTCATTTGAAATGGCTTGGCATTTCTGAGTCTCTTGTAAAAGGGAATGTGCAATCGATAATGAAATCAGGGGTACTCTTTGCTCATGRGCTCTTTTAGGAAATGTGGGTTTCCCATTTATATCCAAATACTCATGTATAGACACACTAAAACCCTAAGCAGTCATGAAARTCAGTAGATATGTTTTCAATTATAAATCCAATAGTAGAAGGCAGAGAGTAGAAATAAATGCTTTAGTCTAACTGGCATCATCAGACATCTGACCACCTGTATTTTTATCACATAATACATGGGAAACACAGTCACTTACATGTATGCACACAAACATTGCTCACATGCACATGTACAGTGTGCACCAGAATTTTAGAATTCTGTTGCTACATCTGAAAAGAAAGCAGCAAGCAAGAATGACTCTTGGTCACTCTGACACTGCTGCATAATTACAGCAATGCTGTGGTTGACCTGGAAAGCACAGAACTGCTCCTCTCRAATGTCTGCACCCTTGCAAAAGCTTTTAGGACCGGGACTGATTTCATCCTCACTTGCTCCTGCCAATTAAGGAACTCAATTGACAGTCCTGACTGCCACTCTGCTTCAAGTTGCCCTTTATGTGCTGCATAATGGTCCAGGGACAATCCAGTGTGGAATTCCCTGTGCTTTCTAAAAGGACTTACAAGGTAGCCCCTGTGCAAAGCAATTTAGGTTTCTGATTGAGTGCACTAGACATTTTACTGGCTCTAACTTTTCAGTATTTATTTGCTTTTCAGKGAGGCTGGTAAGAGTAATTGTGCCAATAAATGGGGAATGATTCATGGGATTGCAACAACCATAACACTGTCAGGAACAGAACATGAACAATGCACAGCTTGAAGTTTTGGGTTTTGCAAATCTTTGTGGAACTATAACGAAGTAATGGCCTTCCCACTCTATTTACACTGGTATAATTTTACACAGGGCTCTACACTGAAAAGAACCTGSAGGCTATTTCTCAAGAGAGTCACTGAGATAAAACTCATACTCAATTATATAGTAACTGAATATCTGTTCTTACAAGTACAGATGCCATTGGGCTAAGTATATTTGAAAGACGTGGAAAAGTCTTAAACAGACTAATTTTAAAAAATGGCCAAATCCTTCTTTTGTTTATTATTAAGCTATTTATAGCTTGGTTCAAATTGCAGTTGTTGCTGMACTGCATGGGAAATGGAACAGTAAGCCCTGGATCTGATTCTGCTCCCATTGGGGTGTGCTGGTRATTTTGTTGAACTCAGGCTCAGGCTTCCTCAGAGGAAGCAGATTCCTTCCATCTCAGAAAGTCCATGCTTTCTGTGTCCTGTAAGAACAATACTTTCACTAGCTGGGCTATTCCGTTGTATCTTGTATTTTTCCAATGAAGTTTTTCTGCAGCAACATTTTCCTTCTGAGCCTGGCAAGTGGTTTCCAAACACGTATTTTGATATATCGATGAAAACTCTCTGTTTTCACCTGATGTTCCTTGTGTATCTGAAATATTCTAACATCTGAACCCTAGCCATGAGCTAGGATAAAATCTAGACTGAAAACTAAAGCATCTGCCTATGTAGATATATTTGCTGTAGGTGCAAAGTAMAATGCAGGCAGTCCTGGCTGCTGAGCTAGTTTTTTCCTTCTGCAAATAAGAATAGATCCACTTGGGCTCACAGGCTTTCTTACTGCATTTCAGACAGGCTTTTGTCCTCTGAAGCCTTTTTAAGCAATTTCCTATGGAGGTGTAAGCTATCAGATTTATAGCCAAGTGATCCTTTTCCCCTATGAGACATTTTTTCTGATTCCCTGAACTGCAATGACAGGATCARTTCAGGGATTACAATGGATAAGCAGCTACTGCAAGGGCTAGAAAACAAACAAAAGGGAATTGGGGTTCTGGCTTTAAGGCCTGCTAGGCTGGCTCCTCCCAAAGTTGAAGAAGTGCCTGGCTGTGCCCAGGAATTTCTTTTATAAAAACTGCTGAAGAATGAGTGGGCTAACTCTATTATGCCAGGAATGTTCACAGAGCAGTTGCTTCTTTGCTACCTATACAAACAATCCCGCTCCCAGTCAGGCGTTATGTGATAAAAAGTGCTTGTAGACCACTGATGGAGTAGAAGTTATCAGCCAAGGCTCAAATSAAGTGCTGCTTCAAAAATAATGCTTACAAAGGAAAATTCCAGAGCAGACAAACAGAATCTGCTGCATCTGAGGACCCAAGAAAATCCCCGTTTCTTTGCAAAGCACTTGGGAATGTGACGTTTGTTTCTGTCAGTCAGATCCAGCAGAATTAAACCATGAAAGGATTCATAAATCAGCAACATGCTCCTCAAATTGTCTTCTGAACAAGCAAGAGCAGGAGAAAATAGCCAGTCATTGGAGAGGTACACAAAGCAGAGGGACATCAGATGGACAAGAGGAGTCCTGGGGGACAGAGAATGGGCAGTAATATTCTTGTTACTGTGGTACTATCATCCTAATATTTATCTTTCATTTGTTGATGATTGTAATAATTTGCAAATTATTAGGGTGGAACAGTGAACCTGCAAAAAGATATTTCTGGTATTAAACACTAARTTGGGATTAAAGATTTGTACCATACCTATAAAAAGAGAAATTATTTATAAGAGCAAAGGACTACAACAGAAAATGAAAAATTCAAGACTGGCACCAGTGATGGCATTACAGCAGCAGCCAATCTAAAAGTGGACAGTGATCTATAGCTAGGAAATTAATAATTCCATGAGTTTGCACTTGGATTGTCAAATGTCTTTGCTGCATTTTGGCCCATCACAACCATATGAAAATATTTCTCAGCACTAAGCAATGTACTTGTCATACATGTATATTATACTTGCACACTGTACATCCCACATGAAAGTCAAGGCAGGAGCTCCACCATCATTTATCCCTGTCATACTCACTGTYACATCTACCCCAGGGGGCTTTGGCACAAGGTCTGTGCCAAAAGTGTCTAAGGATGTGGGATGGTGCTGCTGGTAGGAAGCTCACTTACCASGGTCTTATTTTTCTTCCCCRCAGAGAYTGAAAGAAATKATGTAGGATCATGCTGGAGACAAGAGATACTGYTGTGCACATACTGATGGCRTCTGCCAGCTGCTGCTACCTCTGTCACTCAATGAAACCCAGAAACTGCCTTCTCCTGCCTCAAAAAAGAGCATGGCTCTCTGTTCCCTACCTGCCTCATTTCTTCTGACCTCAGACACACATTGCCCTAAGGAACAGTTGCATACACAGCAGTGCAYGATGCACAAGAGTTTCCTGAGAGCTTGTTCTGGAGAGATGTAGTCCTACAGTGAGGGGCTAGTGGGGAGGCACAGGGAACTGTGCTCAGCCTGACTGAGACTCCAGTGCTCCAGGCCAGAGCCCCCTCCTGCTGCTTTGAGGCTGGAATGCAGCTGATCTGACTCAGTATACTTAGGCTTCTATATTTCTTCTTTACTGTAGCTGAGTTTATTGGTTAAATACATGCACGTTCAGGCAATTTTACAGAACTCACAGCAGAAAAATTTTAATCTGTAGGGCTGGCTATTTTTACTGGCAGTGCAGATCTACATGCTGTGTTCACCCCACCAGGGGRAAAAAACCCAATATTCTGTCACCTCAAAGTTAACAGAACCAGCCTGTGAAGGAATCAATTTATAATAATGATTAATAACAAAGTACTGTGRGCAATGGAGCTACAGACCAAAACTAATTTGTGGAAATTACTCAGCAGGTGATTATGACTTATGTGATTTGCCACTGGGCAATTCATGAACAAAAGTAAAATGTGTGGAATGAAACATTCATTATCCATTATTCACTCAGTATAGGCAATGGCATTCATACAGTAACAGAGCCTGGACAGTTCAGGTAGAATTCAGGGATTTGTTAYACCAAGTTTTATATGGATTCTTTTGGGTTTTTTTCCCTTAAAAAAGGGGAGCAAATATCCYTCCTAAGGAGCTCCAGATGCTAGGTTTAAGACCTTCTTAGGGGCTACACCTACTGTAAAAGTGTGTGAATCGACCTTACAGCTCAGGTATTGGTAGAAGAGCAGTCCTGTTTGACATCAAGAGGTTTCCATGTGGACTAAAAGCCCTGAGCAGTCCCTCAAATTCTTATAGGAATTTTGTGGGTTATGTTTTAGCTCAACTAACACTGTCCAAGTTAATCACTGGGGACACATTCTAAGATACTTCAAATACATCAAGACATATAGCCAATGCCAAGATGATCCTTCAAGGATGTCTCCACAGGTTTCTGTAAATGCACATTTGGGAAAGTATTCCTTGGTGCCTGGTGCTTTTCCAAAAAGGGATGGACCTTGCTGACCTCTGTGGCACTGGCTTCAGCATGGCAAAAGGCAGAGCTCTCATCACATCCTTCCCCACTGCCCTGGGGGAACAGACTGTCAATGACAAAATCAACCCAAGAAAAATCAGCAAGGGCAGTAATTAGGAACCTGGCAGATAAAATGGGTGAAATTACACATTGCTGTTCTTTCCAATGCCAGTTTTGGCATTTTCTTCTTGGTTCTTTTCCCTAAATCAGTAGACCATGAGGAGGGGTATGTTTGCATTTTCCTTATTATTTGCCTGACACCAAAGTTGCCTTTGCAATAGGATCATCAGGATCATTTTTTTCCAGCTTCTTTGTGATAACACCCTTCAGAAGGATAGGGTAATTTGAACTGAACAGAGAGGAGTTTTTAGTTTAATTCTTTGGATTATGAGAGGTAGGCCAGAAGAAAAGGCTAACTCACTCTGCCTTACAAGTGTAAATTTAAAGGCAGAAGGAAATGGCTGGAATCAACACAGAACACCACTAGTCTGTAGAAAACCTCCCTCCACCACACACAGTGAGGAGGAAGCCTGGAACAGGAGGGATTATGTTCCCTTTGCCTTATTACCACAGATGGTCTGCTCTGTGCAAGGAAATCCTGCAACAAGCATACAATCCATTTGTGCAGAATCTGCTCTGTGCTTGCCCTGTCCTGGGAATCTATTCAAAATATTTTATGTTGTGCATGGCTCACACCAGGGRTAAACTAGGCTTCCCAAATGACTTYTGCACAGCAGTTCCTGTTTGACTAATGGGGACTAATCCTGACATCCCTAGAGAGTGTAACTTCTGGTCCTCTGAAATACACCTCATCTCTAATAGATTGACTTTCCAGRGTAGAAAAACATGCCTGAATTGAAACACAAGTGCATGCATTCTTCTCAATTCAACAACAGAAGTGATATAAGTTTTATTTTTATTGACTTTTCTTGTTATTATAATACTGACAATGGCAGAGAATACTATCAGGCCACATCATAACTCAGGTCGAAAACTGAATTTGCACAACACTGAGTAACATAAAAAAATTG
Organism: Alauda arvensis; assembly: GCA_902810485.1. Taxonomy (NCBI): domain Eukaryota; kingdom Metazoa; phylum Chordata; class Aves; order Passeriformes; family Alaudidae; genus Alauda; species Alauda arvensis. The sequence continues at coordinate 1,729,097 of CADDXX010000108.1, forward strand.
TAATGTCTCAAAAGGATCCTGGTTCCATCTTTATTTCCCCCTTGAGAAACAGAATGTGTGAGTAATGTAACAGGTTGCTATTAATTTGCTGCTCAGACCAAAATAGATTCAAAGGAGATGTGTCTTTGAACCATTTCTGGTTTTCTGATTCAAAAATGARAAAATCCAAACTGCAGTCTTTGTAATTACAGCAATTCAYATATCTCTGCTGACACTCCTGCTGATGTTTCTGTTGTTTGTCAGGCATCTTGTGTTAAGGTGGCAACAGGACTGTATCTAGGGTTTCTTTGCACCTTATTTTGCACTATCGAGGGTTGGGAGGGTTTTTGTGCACTGTCTTCCATTTTCTCCAGAGCATATAATCAACATGGTGCTTCAAAGCTCATATTTAAAAAACAGAACATAAATCCATTGTCCATTGAATTTCAACTCTGGAAGTCTGGGGGCAGGAGGAGAACAGGGGAGAATTGACACGAAGATCTAAAACTTGCTCAAATTCAAATACATGGTTCTCCAGAGGGGCTGATGGCTTGCAGCCACAACTGACTTTTGCTGGTRTTCTAAGGACTGGGCATTTCTGAGAAGTGTCATTATTGATCCACTTCTTCATGAGGGAATAACTTGAGATTTTTTTTTTTTTGAGGAGTGGAAATATGATAAGCTAATGTTAAACATATCTATCACTTGTTATCCACTTGGGTGTCTCTTCCACCCCATGCAGATGGGCAATGCAGCAGTTGCAGATGGAAGAGCCCTGAGACCTGAAATGCAGCCAAATCCAGCCTGTGTTCATGAAACTGGGTGTCACTACACTCTCTTTTTGAGYCTTCCTTTCAACCTCCTCAGCTTAGTTTCTCATCAGAATCAATCATTTTCTAATTAACTAGTCAGATTCCGATGAAGTTTGCCAAAATTTTATTATCCTGCTCTCAGAGTTACAGTATGCAATTATTTATTCAAGTTTCTACTGCTCCCACTTTGATGGAATTGAGTGAAGGAATCTCTTTCTGGGAGCCTAAGGGAGCTCTGTAATGAGAAACAGTTACAGGAAGGTGAGTAACCCCTTTGCTTTKCAGGGTTTACAATGAGGAGAAAGGAAAAAACACATGTGCTCCCTCTTTATGTTCCAACATCCAAGGGGGAGAAATTAATGCAAAAAACAGCTTCCACATATATGGCTTGGGTTTAGGGTTAGGTCTTTTCCCTGACTGGGAGTAAAACAACTATCCTTTTTGGGGTGTTACAGTAACATTCACTGGTGAGGATTGAGTCCTTAATAAACAGCACAGAAACAAATATGAGACAGGATTCTTTAGGAGAGTTGGGCATGACAGTGCACAGTGTGGTAATCCATGGCATCATGRTGCTGCCTCTGTTGAACATTGAAGTCTTTCATGCAATGTGTGCACAGGGTGGATGTCTTGGGAATGGGGGTTACAAAGTACAGCATCCTGAATGGGGAACTAACCAAACACAGCGTTTAGAAATGCAGATGTGATGAATACAGCCTCAGCTTTCCTACTTAAAGCTAGTATGGTGTCAATGKCTTGACTGCTGGAGTATTCACAGCAGTAAGCCTTCTCCTGGGCTGAGGTACCTAAGGTAGCTCAGTCCTCTTTAAAAAAAGAAAGCTTTATCATAACTGAGAGATGGAAGGGTTTCAGGAGGGTGTAAGGGCTCTTCTAACACCTTAGTTTTGTTTCATTTGGTATGCAGACAGAGAGTTGSTTTACTTGTATCCCAGATGTTAACTATTGGACTAGGAAATTACATGCCCCTACATTTGTTCCTCACTGAGAACACAACCATTTATGTAAGATTTAAGCAATAGAGGCAGAATTACATCACAGACTGCCTCATTGTTTGCTGGAATTGAAGGCAGTGAGCAGCCCAAAGCTTTTGCACATGCTCCAAACTCTGTGAGGCTCAACATATCGATCAAGTTGTTACTCCCCTGATTCTGCTCCAGTTAGGCTGTTTTGGTGACTAATAATGAAGCTCATCCCTTTCCCTCAGTGCCTGGGGGTGTGCATGTGCATGGTACAGTCCTTTWTTTGGGACAATAGGCCTGGCTTACAGGTAGTCCCCATCCTCTGAGCCAGTGGGCCAGACTGCTGTGAAACTCTGCCTCTGTAAGCTGTGCCAGCAAAGCAGCATGCTGCAGAGTGCTCCTCTGCTGCACTGCTGTACTGCTGCACTGGCACCACTACTTTTCATTTATATCTGCAGGGAAAGGCCAGGGAAGAAAGATTTTGGCTCGCTACCCTACACACTCTGTCAACTGCCTCTAGAAAATTATTCTGCCAGAGAGATTCTCAAGCTGAAGCCTTTCTCATATTCCTCCATGTGTTCACAACTTGAATTAACTCAGTGTTTTAAGTAACACCATTGAGCAGATAATGAAGCAACTATATATGCTAGCAAGAAGTGGAAGAGCAAAGAAAGCAAATTTACAAGTGTGGCACCTGTATTACTTTAAGGAAAKAAGTGTTGTTAAATTTGTCAGGCAGGATGACTCTAATACTTATGCTATTATATTAGTAAATTAGGAATTTAATGGGCAAAGATGTCTTTCCAGATAATAAAATAATTTGGGGTGCCAAATGAAATGCAAGTCAGTTAATCCACTACAGTCTTCAAAATATATCAGAAAAAATAAGATGAAAATGATCAAACTCACCTTAAACCTGTTGAATGCAGCCCTCAGGATCTGTGTTTCCCTCTCACTCTCAGGAACAACTCGTATGACTTTATCACTGCCAATAACAAAAAATTGAATTGGCACTTTAAGACTCTTTGCAACAGTACAAAGGAACAGTAATTAGGTTCAGATAGCTAATGCAATTGTGCTCTTTTTCAGCACCTGCAAAATCTTGGGTGAGCTGGAGCTCTGCTTCTGGATTAGGTACTTCCATGGAAATGATTTGCTTTTTACAGATCAGTGTCAGCTTGACCTTCCATTTCTATGCAAGTATTTTGTTCATTCCTTCAAAGTTAAACCATTCAGGCTGACATCTTTCATACTGAACATCTCCCTCAGAACAAAGCAATTATTTTTTTTTTCCAAAATGATTAATCTGTTTCTGAGGATGAGATTAAGTAAAATACACTGTTTTTCCTGTTTAAACCTTTAATGGACTTTGAGAAGTTCATTGTTCTCATACATTCAGGAGGGGAGTTAACTTGAGAAAGGAAGTGATCTTCATATTGGAGCATGCCTTTTGCTTTACCTATTAAAACTTGCACAAATGTTGTGAAGTAAATAGCTGCTCATACATGCTTAGAAGGTTCTGGATAATAGTAGCTGATTTTATTTACTTTGTTTAACAGAAACTGAAATAGAGTAAGTTTAGGTAAGATACAAGGAAGAAATTCTTTGCTGTGAGGAGCACAAGACCYRATTGCCCAGAGAAGCTGTGTACGCCTCATCCYGGGAAGGGTTTAAGGSCATRTTGGATGAGGCTCTGAACAACCTGTTCAGGTGAATGGTGTCACTGCCCATGGCAAGAGGGGCTGGAACCCCCTCAGATGACCTGTAAGTTCTCTTCCAACTCAAGCCATTCTATGATTCTATGATCTCAATGGACATAATTTTGCTAACAGGAAACAAGAAACTGACTCTTCCATGCCCACCATCTGTCATGACCTATGGTATGCTGGAGACCACACAAAATAGAGGAGATGATCATGTAACTAAAATATCAACCACACACAAGAAGGATGAAATAACTTTACATGGCTAATGTGAATTCTGGCATTTTCCTACATTTTGAGTTTCTAATGTTGATAATCAGTACGTYCCTTCCAAGACACCTTGGAGGTCATGCATACCTTTATTTCTACAGTTCCATCCACTAGCCAGAATGCCTTTTAAATAATTTCTTTATTTACAGTTTCTATRTTATCTGGGAATTTTAAACAGTAGAATTTCCCATGACATTGAGAGGCTTGTCCCTTAAATATCTCATGAGTGCTCCTACTCTGCTGAAGGTTCTGAATCTGCTGAGAAGACATTTTGCCAACTAGAAACAGCACTGCTGAGTGTGCCCTTCCTGGCTCACTGTTCTAAGAGGGCTCCCAGACTGCTGCTGTTCTCAGGCACCAGATCTTGCCTTTGGTGAACTGCAGCTACAGCTCTGGTAGGACTCACCTTTGTTGCAAGAATCCTTAATGCATACATAGGTAAGCATTAAATACTGCCAGCTCAGAAGAAAGCATTACTAATAAATTCTGAATTCTGAAATGGCTTACCTGTTTCTGGAAATAATTTTCCCTTACCCCCTATTCCTTTTTAGTCTTTTCTTTACAGTSAACATTTGCTCCCCTTGGTTAGCCTCTGATCCTTCTTTCTGTCTCAGCTCTCYAGTTTTGGTTCTCACCCCTGCTGAGTTTTCCCTGCAGACACATTCCAATCCTTCCAACTYCTTCATGGCATTAAAATTTTTGGTCCAGTTACACTGGTTACTGCTGCAACAACACTGATGTACCCACAGGTGGACCTCAGTCCATTCTCCTTGGCTGCTGTTGACCTTACTAGACAAATGGTTTATGCCTAAGAAAAAAAGATTTCTGAAAGCTCTCTTGTTACAATTTGGCAGCCCCAAAAACTTAGGGGAAATTACTATGCTTCCAAGCCAAGTTTAAGCTCCTGTGTCGGAGCTTGCACAGAAAGGAATAAATCTCATWGAGTACTATAACTGCTGCATCTTTTAAAGAAAAATAGATGCTTTTAATTTATCATATATACAACAATAATATTCTTTTCCATTACTCACTTCTCTTTAAGTACTAAGTTGCTGTTAAGAAGAAAATAATAAAGAAGTAATAAAGTAGWAATGATTGCCCAGGAAGTTGATGTAGCTAATAAAGATTCATCAGACATTTCTGGAAGGATTGGTACGACCAATATATAAAAACCAGATTTTAATGAAATAAGTAGCTAAGCATGTGTTACACAGCTGTAATGGAATTTCAAAGGAATGGATATCACTTAGGTATGGTCTTGAATTAATACACATCACTGTAAACTGTCTTCGATTAGCTCAGCAACTCTGTCATTTCCAAGGTGATGAAAAACCTGCCCTAGAGAGGAAAGTATTGGTGCTGTGACAGATTGATCACTTGACACATTGTTGGGAAATGCTTCAAGCTGTGGCTGAGTCTGCTGCTAGAGAGCTCATAGSAAGCAGTTTAGGGGTTTAGCATGGTAATTCTAGTATTTTATTAAAAGATGGTTAAGCCATTATATCAAAGCCCTTTCAATTTTTGTGCAYGCAAGATGTGGGAATACACGAGATTCCTGAGAATTATCTGCTAACACCCACTGCTGCAGGCTGGCTATTCAGCAGATAATCATTATGCATTCTTCAACAAAGCACAGAGAGGAAACCTAGCTTTACTCCAGATATCTGCAGTCAACATCTATAGTGCTAAGCTAATTTTTTAGATTTATAGTTTTTCTGGTTACATTTCACATTAAAGAAATCCAATTATTACCTTAAATGCTGTGCAATACCCATTGAATTTAGGGTAGRAATTYAGCAACCTACCCACTCTTTAAAAGCCAACAAAATCTATCAGATCATGTACTAATATGGTTGATAAATGGCAGTTGTACCCCAAACACTCAGGACCCTCCCCTGGTGAGGTCCCCTGCCATCCTTTATGTTGAGCTGTTGAGGAGAAAGAAGCAAGTAAACATATATATCTATCCAGGGAAAGTTTTGTTGCCTGCAGACATATGTCAACAGTCTGCTGATTTATGCAGGTAAGGTTATTTTTCTAACCACRATGCCTCTAAATCTTTTTTTTTCAAACCCTATTTAAAAATATTCTAAACAAACAGYAAGATGGGATAMATTTTGTATAAAATAACGTAGAAATTTATATCCACCATGAGAAACTTTCAATTACCCCTAGCAATTAGGCTAATGGAATTTAAAGCTAGGACTTAGTGAGAACTTTTGAATTTTGTGTAAACACAGTTGAAAGCCTTTGCCAAGAGCAGAACACAAGCTTTAGTAAATGAACTGACTGAAATAGTGTGGTGAGCAAAGAGTAGAAGCCAGACTCCTGCTGTCCCCAGGGACAGCCTTAAGTCTGGGCAAAATAGGTGACCAGCTGTTGGTCAGCACTGACGTGCAATGACACAATGACATCTTTCTTTCCCTTCATCACCCCCTTGCATTTTTCAGGAACAGCATGAGAAATGACACAGCTGCTTCTGAAACACARAATATGCTACGTGGCCCTGGGAAGGGGATACTCCCTGGTGCCAGTGGGGACTGAAACCTCTTGGTTTRTTTCTTTGGCTTTTTCATCTATTTTTTTCCCATTTACTTCATAGTTTTGCTCATCTGTGAACAGACCAGATGGATCCAAAGAAACTTTTTCTGCAGCACATCTACAACTTCTTTACTGATGGAATTAGCAGTTCTCTCTCATGAAACTTTCCTGATGAAGTCACATGGCATGAACTGCATTTTGTAAATTCCTCATTTCCTTCAAGAAAATCCTTCTTATTGTTTTATTTTCCTGACTAATGTGAATCTTAATCAGCTCTCTGCTCTCCCATGGAATTTAATAAAAGTATGTTTACAAAGGCTTTACAAGTATTTAAAATACAGTTTAAGAAGTGATATGCTATAAATCAACTACCTATAGAAAAAATAGGAAAGAAAATAAATCCCCACTTACAGACACCCATTCCTAATAGTAAAGCAGGGATTACAGTTCTTGAGAACAAGTTGCCATACTTGCTGCACTTYAGCAGTTCATTAAGGCTGAATGACACATCTGAAAAGATCCACAGTATGAAAGCCTCTTGTCAGTTCCAAATATGCCATTAGWTGTCATTTGTGATGAAAGATCAATTGCTTCATTCCCTTTTCTCCACTAAATTCTGRTAGTCAAAAGGTTAAGAAATAATAAAACATTAATGCTTTTCTCTCTCTCCAATATTGGGATAAAGAGCTTTAACTGTGACTCAATACTGTTACAAAATCAAGGTGGATAAATAAGACTGGGCTTCTTCCTGAGACCTGGTGGGTACCTCTGGAAAGGGAACTTCACAAAACTTCCTGAGCCCCTTATTATGGTTTTCTGTATTACAGCAGATGCTGATCCAAACAGAAGAGAACACCATTTRTATTGTCTAGATAGCAATGTATATATTTTCTGCCTTTTAGCTATTAAGGCAGGAAAACTGATGCCATTCTAAGTGTAAAAAAGAGCTAGCTGATCTATAATTTTGAACGAAAAATAGGTCCTTGGGTAATGTAGGCAAAAATGCTGAGGAGGCAAAGTATGTTATTGCATTATATTTATCAGCATAGTACAGGTGACTTCTTGGGAAACTGAACTTACATGGTAATTCCCAGGCATAGAATATCTGAGCTTCATAGATGTTTTTCAGATGCAAAAAGGGTTTCTTTACCAAGCAGRAAACTTTACAGACTAAATGCTATATTACTAGCAGTCTTCCTCTGCACAGCTTCATTTCAGAGACATATGGTATGGAAATGTTAGTAKCTGCAAAAATTTCAGTTTTCATTCCAACTAAGGAACAAAGCTTTTCCAATAAAAGCTGGCCTCAAATCTCCCATAAACACTGGCTATAGGGCCATCTAGCTTAAACACAAGAACTGGGARCCAATTGCTTCAGTGCATGTCTCTGTCTCAGAAAAGAAAAATGAGCTGGTATGAGTATGGTAATGAATGCTGTCTTGCTTCATCAGGTGTCATCCAGTCATGTGCAAAAGAAGAGAGAAAGAGGGCAGTGATTCAGGGCAGAAAATAAAATAAGAATTAACAAGACCAATAAACACTTAAACAAACAGACCAAATTAGGCAACCAAATGACAATGAAATACTGTGCTAACTGTGCAGGATTAAAATCCAGGGTGGAGGCTGCTGAAATGAAACAGCATGTATACTCATTCGTATTGATTTCCTAAGAMACATATTGTAACAACATATTTGCATGAAACAACTGATGATTGTTTAACTTGGATACRAGCCTTCCAATGACATGTTATTTGAATTACTGCTACTTTTAAAGAAAGRATCATCATCATTCTGGTAACATATTATTGAAAGGAGATTCTGCTATAACCCCATCTACTTCTTTGTTGCCATGGCTTATGGCAATAAGGTGAGTTGCTTTGTGCTTTGTAAGGAAGTGATGAGTAGATGGTGATGCTGCCAGGCCTGGGATAGGCTGGGCATAGCCCTGACAGGACCAAAATGTTTATCTGTCCATCTGGGTGCTCCTCTCCCCAAAGAGGAAATCTTCCYCTTCTCCTCCCTTTTCATCCTACAGAGGCATGTTGAACTTGTGTGGTGGGGCCTGACAAGCTTGATTTAATGTCCTGGTTAGACTGTGGCAAACAACTACTCCCCAGCCAGTATCCTGAACAGATCTGATTACATCAGCTGCATACATTTTATCCCTTTTCCTGTTTTTCACCTTCCTTTCACCACACTTCTACCTTGCTTTTGCTACCTCCTCTCAAATAAACAACTCATCCCTATTTACTTTTACCCAACTGGTCCCAGCTTTGCTATATCGGTACCCAAATCTGACATTTCTAGGTAATCTCAGCCTCCTACGGTATCACGGATAGGGTTAYCCAGGTATTGTCCAAAAAACGTCCCCAGTACTCCCTTTCAAGTACCTATGAAATGCAACCTTTTTCTCAAGTACCTTCTCCTTTACTTTCTGCAAGATCCATCTGTACTTCACAGTGCTCTCTAAATTTTTTTCAGCTTCTCACACTGTCATATTCAGAAATTTCTCATGTCATGTCCCATTATTTATCCATGTCTTGATCACTTAGCTTAAGCTCAGGCCAGAGTCCAATCCATGGCCTGCACCTTTCTGCAGCTGTCATCGTTCTGGAAGTCCACACAGAAGCTTGCTGGCTTTTCTGAGCTTCAGAGCTGCTTCAGTTCATTCAAAGACCCATGTACATTTTGAGACAACTGCAGCAACTGTTTTCAAATTAAGTATCTCAGGACTCTGTGCAGCAGATTTGCTCTTGGCCTCAGTGAAAGAAAGAACACCAAATCTGACAGAAGGTTGTTACAGAATTTAGATACCAAGAGCAGAAGGGTGARAGGTGAAATGGTTCAATGGTAGAGGACTGCATTAAACTTTTCATACTCAGGCTTCTTTTAAGACCTTGAACAAACAATCACTGGTCATTCCCAGTGAGGTTCAGTGCTGGCTTGACAGAAGGTTCCTTATGCTGAGCTTTGAATCCATTCATGTGCAAAAACCACACACTCTGTATTTGSTTAGAGACATTTGATGGTGGATTGGTTTGTCTGGTSCCTCTCCCCCCMRTTCTGTTCCWRWG
>CADDXX010000108.1:1738679-1749382 GCA_902810485.1 Alauda arvensis
CACAAATAAACTCATGGCTTTTGAGCTTCCTGATGGCCATGGCAATGGGAGCAAGGCAAGGACCATAGTGGAAAGCACTATATACAGCTTTCACAGAACACAATTCTGCAACTCTTCCTAAGTCTTGAAACATTCTGCATTTACTCCATAACCYTCAAGGATGTTGAAAAAAAACCCTTTTCTTYTTCAARTAATCGAATATTTTCAACATCTCTCAGTTCCYCYCCCCMAMCCCCMMAGTATTGATATTTGTACAATAMCAGCMAAGWGTCCAAAYGAGAGATGTCTYCATGCTTYGGAGACAGCTATGAAATTTTGAAAYRTGCTYAAAGGTTGGAAACAAMCCTCACTTTTGGTTGTTCAGGCAAGCTACAAACCTKGAAAATATAAAGTATATTTTCAATGAAAGCACTCTTCTACAGTCTTTAATGAAAAATTTGAACTCATGATTTCTGATAAAATTGCCTAAGTTTAGCATAAACTACCATGAACAAAATACACTAAAATTGATTTACCATATTTTTAAGTGTGTTTATATTAAAAATCCCATATACCCAGAAGTAAGTAAAATAGCTATTTTTCTGATGCAAATAAATAGCTTATCACACACAATTGTAAGGTTTAAACCCTTCCTTTTGAACGTTGGAAGTTCACAGAAAATCCTTTATTTATAGAGCACAAACTATCTGGACTCCACTTCTTATAAGTTATGGTTTTGCTTGACATTTACTTGCCACTGCAGTCAAATATCTGCACATTTCCAACTGAGTGACAACCACTGAATAGGGCATGTAATTTATCTGCCTTGATGACTTCTTTTCAAGGGGCAGATAATACTTCTATCTTTAAAAAACAGAGAAGAAGAAATCTTACATTTATTTTCATAAGTCATGTTCTTCACATGAATTCGTGTTTATTTTTAAATTTTTTTTCTCTCCTCTAATTTAAGCAGAATGTTATTAGATGGCCCAGAAAAAAAAAGATGCTAAATTTATTATATATATGGTTTATACATAGTTTCCTTTAACAGCAAAGAGGAAGATCTTAGGACCAGCAGGTCTTTTCTAACAGTATTYTGTTCCTSTCATTATAATACATGTAATGCTTGYAATGTATTCAATCCAACATGATTTCCATCTTTGGAGGAATAATTTAATAGAGWAAGAGAATAATTTTGGTTGATGAGATATCTGGAGATCATTTCCTCAGATGTCCATGTAGCTCTTCTCTGCACCTGTTCCTGATTTTCTGCTTCTGAATATGGACTAAAAGCACTGTGTAAGTGTTGTTACTCCTTTGAAAATTCTCATACAAAGTCAATTTTATGTTCTTAACACACTGAAAATCSCAGTCATCCTGTGACTGAATACTACATTGATGTTTTTTTTCTCCTTAATCCAACCAAAGGATTTGCAGTAATAAGGAAGAATTTCTGTATGTATGATCTTAAACTTGAACTACTGCATTTCACCCTTGTTCTTTTAAGTCAGCTGTTAAGTCCATCGAGTTTTCCTAACATGTCTTGAACCTTTCTTGAATAAATAGCTTCAGAAAATAACTGGAAACAAAGAAAAACTCTGTATTTTTTGTAGGTAATGATAATTCAAAGTACAGAGAATGAGGGTTAAAGGCATGTAGCAATTCCTGCTGCAGAATGGGACCAAGTTTGGAAGCATTTGGTTATTCCTTATAGGCAATCTCTTGAGCTCAATTTAAGACCTTGATCCTCAAGCCCTCACAACTGCACAAAGTCTTTCAGCAATAGGAGGAGGAAGCCTTTACTCATTACTGTACTTGGCCCTGAAACACAAATAACTTGTAAGCATGTGTTTGTAAGTGCGTAAAAAAAAGATCAGAGGAATTGCCTCATACATATTTTAAAAAGTAAATGTCAAGATGGTGAGTTTAGATTTAATTTAGAGCTTATCATTAGTGTTTTCTATGCATTTATTCATTTATGCAAGTTACAGCAAGAAAGATGAAAATATTTATGGAGTAAAAAATATTATGGTGTGAAATACTGCTGCATGAGATGTCTGTAGCATGCTAAGCTCTCCAAACTATTCCATCATCTCTTGCTGCCTAGTTTCCTGCCACATAATGATTATATATTTTAATTCATGGMAAGTRCACTTTTAGTGTCTCTACTCAAATRAAGGACAAACAGGACATRCCTCTCCACAATTYTGCWAAAGGACAGGAGGTTTCAAAGCTGGGGAATACACCAGATTTACTGAAAAAAGTGAGGAAAATCCTGTAAGGAAATTCTCTTTTTGCTGGTGTTACTGCAATAGGCCAGCATAATTGCCTATTGCAAGACCATGGAGTCTTGCTAAGTTAAGCAAGAGAAAAACAGTAGGGTTTTTTTTCCATTCCAGGACAATTAGCTATTCCTGTGCTTCAGATAAGCTGAAGTGCTGGGTGCTGAACTGTTCATCAATTTAGGATGCTGTTTTGAAGRAGAAATTGTAAATCTGGCAAGCAGTAAGCCCAGAAACAATTACACATGATGCTAACTGCTAAATATTGCCACAGCTGACAGTCTCACAGGGAGTCCTTATTTCCCTGCAGGGACATGAGGAAGGTGACAGTGCTGACCTGAGATGCAACACTTTGTGTCCAGGTAGAGTGTCTCTGACAGGAATGAAGAGAGTCCCTCAGCAGAGGGACACCTTGCACACCTAGACTGAGGTCAAATGGTATTTGCAAATTTCTCTTCAAACAGTCTGAACTGCAGAGTATCTTCCCAGGAGAAATTATATTGCAGGAAAGGAACAGATTAAATATATATAAAGCAGAGATGTATGGTAGAGTCTTTGAATAAAAAATGCTGGACGGTTGGTCTCCATGACCCCTGGTACGTTGTGTCATTTYTGCTTTCTACCATCTGCCTTGAATAAAGAGACCAGTGAGAGAAACCTAGCAGTAAGTCTGCAAAGGTACTGCTCCACCTGGGAGTATTTCCCAGTTTAATGCACAACCTGGATGTATCTTGGCTTCCAGCTGAATCCTGTGTGACTGCACTGCCCTGTGTTCAACCATCTYTCCCTGAGAAAGGATGCAAGGTGCACACTGCTGAGCCCTGGAAGCAACCTACACTGTTGGGTGGCAAATATAAACAAATGTACTTTGTTTTAGCACTGTCAGGTGTTGTATAGCAACCTGTTTTGAAAAAAATTGGATCTGTTTTTGGATACTTAGTTATGCAATGGGTTTTCTTTAAATCAACTTTCAAAAAATTTTTTTGAATAAATCTGAAAATAAAACTGTTTAATTATATTTTCAGTGAATATGGAAACCAAATGTGTGAAGCATAAGGAGAGAAAAGTAATTTCCATGAAAATTTTTTGTTTCATTTTAAAGAATTATGCACTGAAAAKTGCAGCTACAATTCTACACCACATATACTTCAAATTGCAGTGTATTTACTGACCATCTTTCCTTACAGATATCAATCCAATTTCCTGTTAACTATGAACAAATTACGTGTGCATGCATCTGCACAGTAAGAAGTGTTATTTTACTAAATATAACAGATTTTTAATGTTCACATTTTTATAATTTTCAGATAAAGGCCAGTTGGGTTTTTTTTTTAATTTGAGAGTTCAAAGCAACCCTTTGGAACTAGATGCAGTAGTACAAAGAGAAAGCTCATGATGACTCACAGAATGTTCTCTCCTAAGGACCACTTTTCCATGGTGATAAATTTATAGACAAGGTTTAGAAACCTTCCGTGGTGGGACAATTTTAGCACACAAAAAGGAAAACACTTAACCAGCTGCTCCAAGCAGCTTTATGGMTGCTATTTATAATCTTTTTGCTTATAGATATATTTAAGCTGTTTTTGGGCTCTGTAACTTTTTTTTTTGAGCCTTTTTGTTTGGAAATATAGAGGTTACATCCATTTGTTTCTCATGCCATGTGAGTTTCTAATCTGCCCAAAGGGAGGAACCAGCCCCTCTGGAGAGCCCATGCTGCCAGCTTGGGTGTGTGCTCCCAGCCTTCCCTGGCACACTCTCTGCTCAGAGACCAGCAGCTCTTCAGATGATTTCTTATAGCACTTCTATCAATACATTGTCAAAAGCATAGATAAGATAGATAAGAATAAGGACAGAAAATTTGTGGAAGCACATCTAGGACCTGCACATAAATATGCAAGTCACCTTACATGTCAGTAAAATTAACAGTACACTAATTGCCTGCCGAATYTGAACATGGGGAGGCATTTGTATATATCAGGAGACTGAAAAAAAAAAGCCAGCCAAAAAGTGTTTGATCACCATAATTATCTTCTTATTACTAATTTCAAAGTCTGGGAACATCAGCACAATAGGTATGTATATGTAGAAGTGCCTTTGCTTTGATAACCTCCATCTTGAACACACTGGATTCTGTTCAGGTATTTTTTAAGGGAAGTGAGAAAGTGGAGGGTTTGTTGTTGTTGTTGGGGTTTTTTTCCTAGTATTTTAAAAGTGAAGTGGCTTTATGTATTATCAGGGGTCTCTCAGATACATCCATGGTCAGCTCTATTTAGGAGCTGGGGTGTAAAAGCCAACCAAAATGAGTTTGCTGGACATGGGGCTCTGTTTATAAAGGCTGTGCATTTGTCTAGCCCATCAGGATATTACATTTTATCCTTCTGCATTTTTATAGCCATAAATTTRGGTTCTAACCTGGCACAAGGTTTCTTGGGCAGATTAAGGACAGCTTTAATCCCTAGTGATGTTGTTGTACATATATCACTGTTCATGCACTCAGATATGCATCTTGATAAAAAAGATGTCAGGATACTACATTTAAACATGTCTGTACTAGATGGCAAGTTTGCAGTCTCACTTAACAGCAAGGAATAGATGGAAAGGAAGAGTATAACACATCCACACAAGATAGCTGTGCATAATTTGATGGATCTGAACTTAGTCTTTGAACTTAGTCATGATATGCATATATGCAATCTGACTCTCTTTTGACCTGGATTATCTAAAACAAATTCTTAACCTCTTGCTCCTCAAACCAGTCATTAGTATCTTACACAAAGTGACCTGCCATTCTACCACTGAAAAATGGTACCTGTAGTGCTGAAGAAARCAAAAGCACACCAAATGCAGAGTACTATTTGAAAAACAAAATCAAACTGAAGGCTTGGGGAGGGAATATAAATATTTTAGTGGCAATGAAATTATTTATTCTCCRAAGACAGCTCCTGTAATGCAGCTGCACCAGCCATTAAGGCAATTATATTTTCCCATTTTTATAGGCTGCTTGAGAAATTATTTTTTTCCACTAGATTAAAGCTGTGTCAGTTCTCTGCAAAATCCCTTCTGACTCCAGGGATACTGGAGATACATGTTGAGTAAATCTGGAAGTGAAAGCTTGGGATTTACTACTTTATTGTGGTATTAGTTATTTGTGTGGGACAACTTGGAATTCTACAGAAACTCCTGTGCCTCTTACTTTGCTAATACCCTGACCTTGCAGCATGCCACACTAAGAATTCTCTAAGCAAAAAAGGGAAAATTCTGCATTTGGTTAAGAGAATAATGTTTAGTTTAACKGCACCTATCAAGCTTGTCACAATTTCAACACAAATGAAAAGGAGGCCAATTCCACAGGTCTTCCCTRAGCAGTGGTGTAACCCTCCAACACCTTCTACCAGGGTGCTGTGAGTAGACAGAACAATTTTGTTGTATTATGGCAATGGGAAGACACATGGGAGGTGATGTTTGTAGGCATGCAAGAAAACATTGCTCTTTCTACCAACATGAGTTCATTAATACACCAGGCACAAAACCAAATTCTGATCTGCTGAGAGGGAGCACTTTGTAAAAATGATGACCACACAAAGCAAAACACACTGTGAGTAGCTGTCTTCTACCTRCTGGCAGCTGTCAGCTGGCAGGCCACCTGACCTGACACAGCCCACAGCAAGAGATGGGCATCTCACGACTATTCAGACTGATAAAGACACAAATCTCCTTCTAGAAGTCCTCTCTTCATCATTTACACAGTGAAATATTTCTGTAAGGACCAATGTAGTATAGAGCACATTGCAGTTAAACCATTTTACATTCCCTCTCTCTAAAATATATCCTATTTTATATTCTATATTCTATTATTTACATTTTATATTAATACCTTATATAGGTATTAAGGTTCTCTGTTCCCTTGCCTTTTTCCTCTTTTTTTCCTCCCAGACTTGCTGTTCTCTGATTCCAGGGCTATGACTGCTTTGAGTACTTTATTTTGGGCTTTGCACACTGACCTAACCACTCTGCACATTCCGCYGCTTCCTTGAACCAGCTGAGAGTGACTTTTACTCCTGTTTCTCATTAGCAGAAGATAAATGTATATTTTTAAAATAAGGGTGACAAATAAGGATTAACAGGCAATGAATAAATTAACAGGTCTTGCTGAGGTTATTTATGTAACTAAAGAGAGGTAAAAGACTTCAGCAARGAATAAATGCAGTCCATATATTATAGCCGTGTTGTGAGGCTGATATTTAACTTCAAGGCAATCTGTGTTTATGACTGGAAGGAGAAAGATTTATAKTAAATATTTAAATAATAAACCATCTCTTAAAATACCTTTCAAAAGCACTTAGTGTTATTTTCTTTTTTTGTTGGTATTAATACACATTGTTTTATTCAAGTCAATGGAGTTACGTTTGCTTGCATAAACTGGTCATGAATTTTCCTATCTGCTGACATTTGTGATCTGCAGATGTTGGGGCAAAATGTTCATTGCAGGATATTTATTGCCTTGAAATCCAAAGATCGTTATTGGTATTTGTTTAAAATATACCTACCTTGCATTGGCACATGGGCAAATAAATCTTTCTGCAGGACAACCCTCACAACAACATTTTCCATCCTGATGGCATTCCTTTTTTTTTTTTTTTTTTTTTTTTTTTTTTTTTTTTTTTTTTTTTTAAAAATATCCTGATTGTAGGGTGAGTTGGTAAAATACCCAACAAAGCTGCCAATGTTAAATTTTTCCCCATTATACCAGAAGACTTGCTGAACTGAAGCTGAAAGGAAAGTCTACACCTGAAACATAGCTTGACCATGACAACAACTGAGAAATTATGTGACACTCTGAAAACTTACCCATTCTGCATGGAGATAAAATTCTTTTCTGATCAGAACTAGATGATCCTAAAGGTCCCTTCCAATGCAAACCACCCAATGGTAAATCTAACAGAAAGAGTCAGTAGCCCAAATTAGCACGGAGATAAGTCAGGCAGCATGTGAAATCTCCAGTTTGGGCTTAATGGCAGAGTGAAGGGAGTTTACTGCATCACCTGAACMTCCTTAATACAGTGTATTTTAAGGATTCTTTTTTTGTTTTCACTGTTCTGTTTCCCTTTGAAACTTCTCCTCTTCTGTGGCAGAAAGGGGCTCTAGAATTGGRTTCAACCACACTAATGTGGTCTGCATGAAATGTTATGGTCTTCTGMCTTCTCATAAAAGAGGCTGTAGCAAGATCAGGGATGATTAGCAATTATTAAGTTATACTCTGAATGTTGGCATAATCCCAATTTTTAGTCCATTTCTAGCAGATTCGTATGGCTGTGCATAACATGGCAATTATGTATTTTATGTAGTTTGTTAATACAGGAATAAACTGCTTGCAGTGAGTGCTACAATTAAAGCTGCCTGTTTGCTGGAGAAAAAACACATGCTCATTTTCAGACCTCATCATTCATATTCAGCTCATCTATCACATTTAGCATTTTGATTTTGTGMAAATGGTGGAAGTTAAGCTAGTCTTTTCTAAATCTGCCAGCTGTACAGGAAAATAAATTACACAGGTATGTTAGATCATTTGCTTTTAATACTTTTTTACAGGAGCAGCAAAGATGGTGTTAATAAATCTTAGTACTATTGTAATTARAGACAATGTAAATATAAATAAATACTAATGAAATATTTTTTAGTAGTAGATTTCCAAACTTTTTAATACTACTCAACTARGAAACAGCACAGTAAAAGTCAGCAATTCATCCAAGTAGCAGATAAAAATATTCCCACCAAAATGATGTCAAACAGAAGCTTGGGTAAGGCAATTCCAGCACAGCAAGGAACCACTGAAGAATGTGAAAGAAAAAGGAGAAAACCAGTGCATTTTTTGCTTGTTTTGTGGACAGAAAACTCTGAGGTAGCATTTTAGCTCACGGAGTAGAGCCTTGAACAGTAAGAAACACATAGTACAAATGAGTATTAAATGAACAACTGCATTGCAGATCTAGCAGTGTCCAGTGGTGATGTATAAAGGGCTGTACTGCAGGAGCATCAGATATCTGCAGTAATCCCACTTGCTCTGACCAGAGACAGTTTTCTGCCTCCAGCAAATATTTCTGTTGTGATGCCTAGAGCAAGACAATTCTCTTTCCTTTTACTTCACACCTCAAACACTTTAAATTCCTTAAACACCTCTTGATGTGCTACCAGAAAGCATATGGAATATAAAATTGCTTTGATTTTTCTGAATGTTAAAAGGTGGTTCTCTTATCAAAGCATCTTTATCAGAGAATTTGTATTTTGGAACAGTCCTCTTTGCCCAGAGTTAGCTGGACATAGCTGTGGTAGGTGACAGCCAGCTGAATACTTGGCTGGACAGTGTCACCTGCAAGAGGAACAGCAATGTGGTGCTGAAACATTTGAAATTGTCCTCACTGATTCTGTTCACTTTTATTTTCAGTAAATCAAAAATCCAAAGTAGTGTGGAGATTAACGTGGTGTGGTGTGTAAGGGGATGTTTTCCCCTCTGCCCTTGAGCAAGAAGCTGTGACAGCTGTGCTCAGTTTACTGCAAGGGAGGCTGCCACGGGCAGACAAGCAGGTGCCTCCTCTTAAATCTTCAGCTCAGTCTCATAAACCTCTCCAGGGCTGCTGCGACTTGCCCTACATTTCTTAAACCCACTCACAGTAATATGACTCCATTTATAGTAATTTCATAAGTGAAAGCCTGGTTATTGGAGAATTTGTATTTCTTGGTTTTGATGTCTTGGTTTCCATAAGGGAGGGGTTCAAAAGACACCTCTGCAAATGAATTAAAGGAAGAAATGGACACTGAGAGTTCCTGCTTTGCTATTTTTGTGTTGGGCGTGGTGTATGCATAGCTGAGGTGTGTGGGGCTGGTTCCTGGGGATGCATAGCTGTCACACAGCAGGAGCAGAGAAGGCAGAGAGCACCCAGTGAGATGGTGCCAAGTGGGCACCAGAGCACAGTCCCAGCTGTGGGTTTGTGCTGAGCACAGGAGCTTCACAGCCCTGCAGGGCCTGCCCCCCAGGCCAGGCTGACAGGGCCTTCCCCCAAGGCCACTCAGATGGGCGCCTCAGGTAAACATTTTGCTCCCCCCAATAGAACTTTTTTACTGAACAGTAAAAAGGTAAAACAGTGTTTTCTAAATATGACTCATTTCAATCCTCAGCTAACAAAAAAAACTATATTGATGATCTGAATTGCTTCAGTGGTTAATCAGTCAGCTGGTTCCTAATACCTGAGGACACTGATTTGAAGTGATCTGGGTATTTGCAGCCTTCAGCAYARAGGTCCCARCATACAGATGATGCATGTCAATGCWTTAAAGAAACTCCATTTGTTCTACAGTTACTGTGTTGGGTCACAAAGCAAAGAAGAGGAAAAATTTTGCTAGTTAAATATGTTCCTAGTACAGAGCAGGTAATTACTTCATTTTTAGGCAATACAGATCTGATCACAATGTGAAAGCATTCTTCTGAAAAAGGAGCCAATGGCTGAATAAAACTTTTAAAAATGTACAAAGAAAGGAATCATGGCTCGCTCTGGAGGGACCTACTCCCTGTTCTACCCAAAAATTATGGAAAAAAGACATCACAAATACAGCAGTTCCATGTTCTCTTCCAAGAGATCTGAGACCTTGGTATCTTTATCAATGAAAGGTGATGGAGATTAGGAAGAAACCTTTGCTGCAGACATGCTGTTTAACAGCTGCAGTATCTCAGACACCTTATTCTTTAGGTGTTAGTGTTGGGAGGGGGATAGAAGCTACATAAACCTTTTAATTCAGATCAACAGTGCACTTCTGAAGTGAACCTGAGTGTCCCTTTCCACACACACATGGTTCTCACTGTGACACAGCCCTGGGGTTTGTGACACACGTTGGACTGGTCTGAGGGTGCATGAACTTGACTGAACATAAACTGAGAGATGCTCTTGGGGCACATGCAGTGCACCCCAAACACAAATCAGCTTTTGGTCCGTGGGATGAGATCAGCCAGTCCAAAGCAAAACCCAACCAGATCCATACAATGCAGAGAACCTCTGATCCTCAGCCAGTCCAGTCTCATCAGAACATTTGCACAGCATGACCTGCTCACACAGAACCAGRAAGGGGGGTTATTTTGACTCAAAATCCCAAGACTTACAAGTAGGCCTCTGCTTGAATTTAAATTTAACCAGAAGTACTTTAAATTTACCCAAGGTAGGGTAACTCCTGGAGGGCCATTTTTCCTACGTAAGACCACGTGTTTGAGAGGGTGGGTGTATATCCTCCACCACTGCCTGTGGAAAACATTTTCTCCCCMCTCAAATCCACGTCATCCTGTCTTCTGCAGAG
The DNA here is from genome assembly GCA_902810485.1 of Alauda arvensis. Lineage (NCBI taxonomy): Eukaryota > Metazoa > Chordata > Aves > Passeriformes > Alaudidae > Alauda > Alauda arvensis. The sequence goes on from CADDXX010000108.1 coordinate 1,749,281, forward strand.
AGAAATTTCACCTGCAAACTTTTGTCATAATTGAGGTAAATTTTAGTTTGCCAATAACAAGTCTTGAAATKTATTTATTCCCAGAGAAAGAGCAAGAAGAAA
>CADDXX010000108.1:1749448-1765353 GCA_902810485.1 Alauda arvensis
TTTTTTTTTTTTTTGCATCAGCACAAGCATGAAAAAAGCCTCACACAAATTTCTACTCTGTCAAAGGCCAATTTAATAAAGAAACACCCAGAGTAACTTTTGTTTTTACCAGCTCTACTTGACACATGCTTTCTGCCTACAAGGGCACTATGTTACACAAGCATTGATATCTGAATGCTATCAAAGTCAGTACATACTTAAATGTGTAAAATAATCTTTCTCAGCTCCACATTAGACTCTTATGTGAAATATTACAGTTTTAAGCAAGTGTCAATGAAACCAAAGYACTCTTCTTCAAAACCTCTCCATAAAATATTTTAACGATTCGCTTACACATGTACATAGCTTTCTAAAGGTCTTTTTGCAAACCTATAAATCCCCTGTTCTTACAGATTTTAGAAGCTCATGCCATTAACCTAACTTTTAAAATTAGGTGATGTAAAAGTTGAACTACTAATTCTGATGTTTCTATCTTTTTTTGTCTCTTCAGTATTCATGTTTAGCTATTTTAGAGTAACATATAAATGTCAGCCTYAAATTAGGAAGCATTCTGTCTGAGCCAATAGTGATGCATTTTACTTAACGATTTGATAGATTTTAGGGGCTCATTTTCCTACTCTGATGTTTGCATTTCACATTTATTCTGAAAGTAAATTGCCAAGAGAACAAACTGTGTAACAAAGAAACTATCAGATGCCTAATTCCCCGGGTAGATGAGTATTTTGGGTGCTATTTGCCTACAGGAAGCCAGTTAATCTGCTGGAGTTTGRTACAGCTGCCACAGCACTAAGTGGCATCCTGGTGCTGTGCTYTTGCTGTTGTAAATGACCATGCTATCACACATGACCTGATAAATACAGTGTAATACAACACACCCCAGATCCATGGCTGGTTTAGGGAGCAGAGCAGGGTGGCTGCTAGCTTGCRATTTGCTCTCATTTTGGATGTGAAAGTGAAGAGATTCCTGATTCTATAATTCTCCTWAATGCTCACATTTAATGAGCAACACCTAAAGCTTGCCTTTGGGAATCCTCTGAAGAGCAGAGTAGCTGCTGAATTCCCTTGTCACATTACTATTCACAGTGAAAAAAATGAAGAAGCAGAACTCTTTTATTTATGCTCTCTAATTCCAATGCCATAAGTGAAACTATTTTATTATTTTTCAAATTAGTTTAACAGCATACTTAGTAATACCACACTACAGTGACTTTTTATATTAGTTTATGAAAGATTGATAATCCATTCTGTGGCCCATTGCTGGTCTGAGGTTTGATGGAAGTAACAACTTCTAAATAAGCACTAAATTGGAAGAGAAGTGGGAGCACCAGTATCACAAGAGCAGGGAGTGCAATGAAGATGGAGGCAGTGAGGGAAAGGCTGCTCAGAAGGCTTTTGTATGAAAACCCTTGACTGTCACTCAGCACAACTCACTGTTGCAGTCAGTGGCACCTGTGACAAATAGCACACAGAGTCAGCAAGGGATGACATCTGCAATCCTCTGTTCTCACAGTCATTGCTGACTTTRAGTGTTCAGTTTGTGCAGACTCTAAGAGAATTTTAAGAAATTAGGATACTGGAAAATAAAAGCATTAGTCTATTTACCTGCTGGCTTTGAGTATATAGGTTCACAGTGGAAACTTATTTTCCATTATATTTCTGATATTTTTGATTGCATGGTCTGAGCAGAAAAAATGGTAATTCTTAAGATTAGCATGAATATAACTGACTCCATGACTTCAGAAGTATGTTATATATAGACTGCAGTGTCAGATGTAGGGGCAAGTGTACCAGGATGCTCTTACCAACYCAGAAATGGAACAGATTAAGAGCAAACTAATTAAATTCCTCTATTTCCTATGTCACTTAATTTGGAAACTACTGATACTCCCTTTAAGCAATTTTATGTTTTATTAGGGCTCAACATCCAGGAGATGTGTGTGAGCCAAGATGGAAGATTTAAGGCATTGTATAAGTCCTTCTTTTCACCTTCTTCTTCCTTCTTCTTCTTGGGTTTAGGTGGTTTTCTGTAATTGGGTGAAAAAGATCTGCATTGCAGACCTTTAGTGGTCATCATTGGGTCAAAACCGTAATTATTTACAGGTGTAATCTCGTTTTTGGGGAAATAGTACTTAAAAGACTTTAGAGAAAGTTAGTAGCCATTTTTCCACATTCTTCTAGATTGCTAGTTAGAGCTAAAGGCTTGTGAGTCTGTAAATATTCTGTAAATAAATAAGATATAATAAATCACAGAGTCCAAACTCAAACTTCTGTTTCCTGTGTCTCATTTATCCTAACCTTGGCAAGAACAAGAAGAAGAATGTGCACCATAACAGGAGGGGAATAAACCTAAATATTAAATGTTGAAACTTCTGCAGTCAGGAACACATGGCAGTCCAGACAGCCCAWCACCAGATAAAGCATGTGGCAAACTCAAAGGCCCAATTTATAGCTGGCAATATAAAGTCTGTTTAGGCTGCCAAGGAACCAGATGTGTCATGCCTGGAAGACTCTTTCCTTCACTGACTCTTTGCTTATGGGTCCTGTGATTGATATCCCAAAAGTACACCATAAAACATTTACAACTGAATGGGAGATATTGTGATCACCAGCATACCTAATATTTTTTTTAAACAAAAGGTTGAAGTTACTTCTTGCCAATTTAAAGCACACAAAATGTGACCCTTTAAATAGTTTATCTTACTATTTCTAGTACTTTGGACTTAGCTGGGCTCAAAATCTGTTACCAATATGACTTAATTTATGGAGAAATGTTTGTAAAATGGAGCACAGTGTCTTATTTCACTTAATAAACTCAGTTTATGGCTAAATAATACAAATATTTGTGTAGGAATGTGGRGTGAGGTTGGGAAATTCTCATCACAACATGAATTAAGATGAATTAACATACATTATGGTTTCATTCATCTTGGAAAATTTAGTAACTTCTGGAGAAAACATTTTTTACTATCATCTGTTCAACACAGGAATTGTCTTAGCCAATACTGCCCAGAATTATGCAGGTTCCTGAATCAATATCGGTGTTTTCCCCCAGAAACTCAATAGGTAAATAAAAAAAAAATCAGAAAATCAGATGACAGTGTTGTTTATTTTATCTAAAGGGACAAAGCTATAATCCTTAAGGAAAAGTATTACTTCAAARATATTCTTTAAGCAGAGAAACAAGGCAGTAGGGTTCGGGAGCCCCTTATGCTACCAAGAAAAGAAACATAATCTACTTTTGGGGAACTCTGCTAAACAAAAAATCCCCAGACCTGTTATTAGATGGTAAGGCTTYTACTTCCACAGAGATAAAAAATGGCTTAATACTCTGAACTGAAACTTGTGAAAATTTCACCTGTTTGCCCAGTAATCACCTTTTCCTGTTTGGAGCATTCATGTTTGGCTGGATTCTGACTTTGTTGTTGTAATCCCATCAAAACCACCCCGCAGTACCTTGGCTCCTCTCCCAAAACTTGCCTGGCACAGCAGTGATGCTGTGTTTCCAAAGTTCAAGGTGTGGCTACAACTGAGTCATGGCTGGGAATAGTCACTGAGCAGTCACGGAATGTGACATGGTGATTTTGGCTCTTCTGCTGGAAGAAGGCGGGGGGTGAAGGGGCTGCTAGGGAGGACTCTGAGCACTGACAACACACAGCAAGTTCCATTAGTGCCACTCTCCATGCTGGAGCTGTGTGGCATCTGTGGTAATAAGCAGATGTTTTATACATTGTTAAAAGAACTTACAATTGATTTCTTGAGACATGCCACTACATTTGTTTAATRCTTAATTATTAAAAAGCATTACCATCCTGATTATTTGTTTAACAACAGCCTGGAATCTAATTTGCTAAACTACAAAAAACCACAAATGCAGAGATCTCCTTTAAGTACTGTGCCTTTTTCACTGAAATGCCAAATTTGCCATTTGAGGTTTTATGTCATTCATTTTGTTTAGACAGTTCACTGCTGTGCTCTTAGAATAAAACACTCCATGCTGCAGAATTTGGMTTTATTAAACATGGTGTAAACATGTTCTGCCTAAGAGCAGGCAGACAGCAAATGCCTAGGGCATTCTGTAATTGTCCTGGGAACACACTTTCTAAATCATCTCAGATTTATTACTGTAATTTTCACATACCTGATACCGTAAATGTTTCTTAAGGTTTTATAGTTTTTATCTGAGAAAGACAGATTGTTTAGTCTACCTGACTGCATGAAATCATGCTGTTCATRCTTTCTGTATGAAAGACAGTTACCTTTGTGTGCATTGCTTTGGCTTAYCAGGTTTGGAGGTATCATGGATAAGGATGCACATACTTTTGTGAAGGTATAAAAACATACTTGTAACTTTTAGTGAAAAGGGACATTGCTGTCAACCTCATCCAGGATGGACTGAAATGACCAGGGTAGAAAATGGCTTTCAGAGCTATTTTTAATGACCTCTTGCTTACTCCTCTTTTTTGATCCCTATTTCCAACTCTCACACAGAGGAAACTAAACCCAAGCAAATACACCAAAAAAATTCAAAGGAACCCAGCAGAACAGGATACCAAGTCCAGAGGGTGTCAGTGGAGTCTTGCACTCAGGTATCAGTTATTTCTCAGCATTGCTCACATGTGCTTAACATACTACAAAACAGAGCTTTTTCTGTTGAAACTTGATTAAAGTTTCCCAAGTATGATTTAGGACCCCTCTTGATAAAATAACTCACAAAAGTTAATGAAATGCTGAAGAGAGCTGCTAGCTCATTACACAAATCATCCCATCAGCATTTCTTCCCTTCTGTCTGAAACCAAATCCCTAAATTGGAAACATTCATAATAATAAAACATTGTTGAGCTTATTTTCACCTGGATAAGACTGCTATTTATCATCCTGTCTGGGCCCACTGTCCAAAAGAGAGCTGAAACTGCTATTGCCTGATTATACTGCAGCCACACACCATCAAAGATCTGGRATTATGTGCTGAGCAAGGGGGTAGTAAAAAGCCTCAGTCCTCCCCAGAATGGTTCTGCAGTCTGTTTACAAGGAGAGAGGAGGACAATGAAGCAGAAGAGGGGTGAGAACTGACAGGCTGGTGTGTKAGGAAAAGGTGCAGGTTCTTACACAGCAGGCTGTAATCTCAGCTCAGCACCTGCCCAGCCAGCAAAAGGAAAGGTTCTTTGAAAAAGACAGCTGAGAAACTGTATACACAGGCCTTCTGTGAGAGAACTTTTGATGCCAAATGCTATTTCCATCGAGGAGCTGCTGCTTGCCAAGATATATCCCCCAAGGAACATTTTTCACTAAGAATCTCCTGCTGCTGCTGCAGTAGCACCCAGTGTTTTTATAAGATAGAGCTTCTATGTATTTACTCCCATCTAAAGGGGAAATGCTGAGCTAAGGAAGGTGGGTTGGTCTGTTTGATCTTGCTGAGTTTTTGGCAGGTAAATAGGATGTATCTCAATTTTCCTGAAATGGTCTTGAAGAGTGAGATGAAATTTCAGATGAAAAAATATATMATGTTTGTATTGGTTTATGCTGTCTTGAATGCACAAATTATGAAACCTCTGATTGAACCTCTCTGCTTTGCTCTACATTTTCTCCTAGAAAAGGACAGTTGCTTTGATGAGGTTTATCAAAAATACAAACAAAAGCAGTGTTTTTTTAGATTAACAGCAACAGTACATGTCCACCAAACAAAAAAATTCAGAACCCAAATAGAGAGTCGTGTTTACTTTTTATTTTATTTTTTAAAATCCAGGTAATATCACATTCTCTGCTTTAATACACTCACAATTTAAATTGTACTTTTCACATTGAATGCTGGGATAAATTCATAGGGTGAATTCATTTCCATTTGCAATTACTGCAGTCTATAAAGCTACAATGGGCAAAATATTTGCATTTTGAGCTACACTTGATCTATATGTCAATTAATACCACAAAAATTCAGAGCTTTATAAAACCCTTAAATTGTTGGCTCCATGTTTCTGCAGCTTCTTTACCATACTTTTTTTTTGTGAGCAGCTATCATTACATCAAGTTTCATGGAAAATGGAGTTGGCATGCTCCATGGCTAAGAACAAGCTGCCAAACACATATTATGCAAGAAGCAGCACAATATATGAGGTGATTTTTTTGTTTTTATGCTGCAATTTTGGTTTCTTCTGTCTCAAATGAAAAATACATCCTTTTTTTTGTGCCTCCATTTTTGCTTTTGTAAAAGCAAAATGGAGTGGTCTAAGCCATACATCAGGATAATGTGTGGCCAAAACAGCAGAGACCTCTTTGGCTGCCAAGCTCAACCAAGAGGCAACAYTTCCTTCAGTTAATCCTTAACATAACATAAGACAACTCTTACTTCTCTCTTCATAAACTGTCATTTAAAACTCTCCCTTCCTTGTTTCACATGAGTAATAATTAAGCTTAAAACAACAAAATCCCACATGCAACGGGGGCCCAAGTTCTGATTGCAGTGGAGAGTGTTTGGTGTTCCTGTTTTATGAGCAAGACGTCACTGCTAAAAGCAAGCATCTGTGTGTTCCTCACAGACAACAGATTCCAGTCTTGTTCTGAGATTACTTCATTGTATGGCATCTGGTGTTTTATAGCCATGCAATTCAGAAATAAATACTCTCTCTGCAGTTTTGTAACTTTAAAAATATTACCTTTAATTCACCCATTTATTTATTTATTCTTGTAAGAAGCRAAGTTCTTTATACAACAGCTAATTTTAAAAGTCCTACTTTGTTTACTTGCAGTTTGTGCTATTTTTTTTCTCCTGAAAAAAGTAATGTTTTCCAGTGAGCCAGAGGGACTTTTGTTGCTACGTCCACCCTAATAATTAATTTTTCCATTGGGTGCTGTAAAACTGGTCCTCCCAGTAAGATCCCAGCATTTCCCTTCTGCATGAAGTCTTTTTTGTTTGTTCTAATTATTTTGTGTTTTAACATAATTATTATTTTGCATTTTTATTGGCCAGCTATTAGCTACTCCATTAAGCCTGTGTTTCATTAGCTCTAACAAGATAACTGAAATCTGGTACGCCCATTACTTGTGGAATAAACATTTAAAATCTAAGTCTCTTCCCTCAGCTAATGTCACTACACAGTAAATACACCTGAATATTAGGAACCTCTTTCCTCATATCTAGTTTTCACAGATCTGTCCCCTTTAACCATCCAGGAAAAGGTTTTTCCTCTCCTGCCTGCYYCTTTTTTCCTGATGWAATTGTGCAGGCTGCAGTGGCGTGACTTGCTGCAGGCTCYGCGACCAAATGCCTCCTAATTCAAAGACCACCCCGAGTGCAGTTGTCACACATAAAAGCTCACATGTATTTTTTCAGTAGAGATAATGGTCRCTGGATTAAAGGCAAACAATGCAGAAAGATCAGATTTCACAGAGCACAGTGTGCATCCCTCATTTTCTGCTTATTCTGTGCCCTAAACTGTTTCATGGCACTGTCTCGCTGTCTGCAAATTGTTAGGACTGATCTCATCTGGCAAGGTAAAATCTGTGGGGTTTGCCCTCACTCTTAACAGTTCCATTCAGCAGAAGCAAAAACTTCCTGGTTTGTGGAGCCCTTCACTCACCATTCCTCTGTGGAGCTTTCATAGGATTTGGAAAGGTTGCCCCTCATAAAAGAGAGACATAAGGCTTAACTCATCCTGAGCACTTCTCCATATTGCCTTTTTAATATGTAGGACAATGACTTTCCTCCACTCTTCCATAATCACCAAAGGCTTAAGATAACTAATTTTTCTATGTTTCTATACTGTTTTCTCATGTTTGTAGGTGATACATTCTAATTGTTACAAATTGTCCTGCACCTTGGTCAGGCAGGGGCAGCCTGTGCTGACTACAAGAATTTTGAGGTGCTTTTTTTGTCCATTACATAGTAAGAAAGCCACCAGTTATCTTATTAAGAAGCGGGGATAGATCCAATGAAGAGGGATAAACATAGGAAAAATAACACACTGGTGGGTGGCATGCCACCCACTGGCTAAAAGCTAAGAATAGAGGGAGTGGATGCTAGCAGGGGCACTAATGGTCTGGTAGTCTCCAGGTCTGTGACACCTCTTAACTTGCTTCTGAACTGCAAAAGCACCTGAACTCACCTACTTTCCAATTTGATAGAGGATTTTTTGGCAGGTAAGGCTAGATGTAAGGCCCTGAAAGATACAGCTACTTCATGAGGCAAACAACATATGCTATAGACAGGAGGAAAGGCTGAAGACCCTGAGTCCTCCCTCACCCGGCTTGAGCCTGAAAAACCAACATTTCTCTCTCTGTGTTGGCCCAGAACCACCTGGCAAGAACCACCAGCAACTTTGTCATGCATCTGTCTGACAGAGATTGATAAAATCTTCTTCCCTAAGAAGAAGCCTTGGAATAGGCTGTCCACAGACATGGCTGAATCATCATTCTCAGCCATTCCCGGGGGTCTTTGAAACACATATGGATGTGGTGCTCAAGAACATGATTCAGTAGAGGACTCTGCTGTGTCAGATTACCGGCTGGACTCAGCAATCCTCAAGGTCTTTTATAAACTTAACAATTCGATGGTTCTTTGATTCCATGACCAGCTGATGTCCCTTTGCCTGTGGCCTCTCAGAGAAATGACACAGCAAATGTGCTCAGACATTCCCCRTGGCAAGCAGACAGGGCTCCTGCCAGACCTGGTCTGGACACAGGAGCCCTCTGTTTGTTCCTGTGCTTCCTGCTCCTCACAGTTGCTTCAGGGGAGAATCACCACTCTCTCTCTGGACAGCTTAGTGTTSAACAGAAAAAACCCTTGCAGGAGTGATCAAAAACTGCATAATTAAATATTTCACCGCAGTTTATATTCTAGGCTAGGCCTCAAAAAATACATCAGTAATTATTTTTATGCTGCAGGATAATGAATAGAAAAGRTTTTATCCTTTGTACACAAATGCTTTGATTTCCTCTGAAGCCTTTTTTTGGCCATATCAAAACAGACTACACGTTTCACTGTTTCAAAACTAAGAGAGCTGCTTCTGGTAAAAGCAAAATAAAAGAACCTCAGCTGAACAAACTGAAGGTGAAACTATTAGATTTTTCACAAGGAAAAGCAAATTACTTACATTTTATGTTCTATTAATGATCTCCATTTGCATTTTTTACCCTTGTTGCTACCACAGGCAGATGGATCAGGGATCCAGCCTGTTGATTAGGGAGCAGGATAAGGACATGCTGTGCTGTCTTTGTGCCACTGGGTGTGTTTACACTGTGTGTTACTGGCAGGGACACAAGCTCATTCTGCAGAGAGATCTGAGTTACCAGCCCAGACTTGGCACTGTGCTTGCCTGGTGACTCCTGTTGTTTGGTGTAAATTTTGGGTAGAGCATGTTTTTGGCTGCCTGTGCTATACAGTTCAAGTATTATTTCCCTGAAAGGTGAAAAGGTCCAAGGTTTAGTTCCCTGAAAATATGAAACTGTGCTGTGACAAAAAAGACAGAGTTATTAACAAAACATAATTAAATGTCTTCCCCGCTTTCTTGACATGTAATAGCTATTGTTTGCCTAACAGCAACTTATTTAATAAACAGAGGCTACTTTTCCTGTAGGCTCTATCATGCCAGTCTTGTTCATTATGTAAAAAAGAACTTGCAGCTTCTTCAGACATTAAGCATAATGAAATCCCTTTGCTCCAAAAACCCACAGGATGATGGTTAGTACCAAGGTTAAATTTTTCTTYGGTTTTGCAATTTGAGGAAAGTGATTACTTGAAAAACAGTATCATACTATTCTTTCTGAGTCTGAAACACTCATTTGTGATTGTTTCATTGACATAGGTCTGCAGAGGAATCTGGCAGTCAGGATGGAYCAAGATGCCAAATTTTGCTGAGGTAAAACCACGGTGTGCTCCTTGGGATACACACCTGGAGTTACCTGGTTTCAGACAAGTGTCCCCAGTGCACAGGGAGACTAACAGACTCGAGGTACACAGGCAGGTACCAAAACCCCAGMCATTCCTGCCCCTTCCTGGGCCAGCACAAACACAGAGGCTCTGTAGCAGCCTGATAAGCTGTCAGTTAGGGGGAAAAATGAAGATGTGGGAATTTTTTTCTCTTTGTGCTCCTGGAATTCTCTTGCTGTAGGCAGAGTAGTGCTAGTCCCTGAGCAGAGACTGCACATCTGTAAGAGCAGAAGCACAACTGACTGCCATGGCAGCAGGTGGCCACTACTGTGGGTTAGCAGGGTTTGGCTGTATGACTGCACTGCAGCCTCAGAGTAGCATCTGGTGGTAATCTTGGTAGGAGTACAGTGGAATAAATCGAAGAGTTTTTCATTAGGCCTGCTAAAGTAATTTTGAATAGTTTGGGTTGGAAGGAACCTTTAAAAGCCATCTACTTCAATGTCCCCAGAGGAACATCTTTCACTAGTTCAGGTTGCCCAGAGAGGAGGTAGATGATCCATCCCTGGAAAAATTCAACATCAGGTTAGATGGAGTTCTGGGCAACCAGATCTGTTCCAGTACATTGTTTTAGTGTTTCAGTATTCTCATTGTAGAAGATTTCTTTCATCCACCTCATCTAAATCAACCCTCTTTTAATATAAAACCATTACCCACTGTCCTATCACTACAGCCCCTGCTAAGAAGTTTGTCCCCGTCTTTCTTATTAACTCCCTGTAAGTACTGAGAGGTGACAATGAAGTCCCCCTGGAGTCTTCTCTTCTCCTGGCTGAACAACCCCAAYTCCCACAGCCTTTACTCATAGGRGTGGTGCTCCAGTCCTCTGACCACAAGTCCATGTCCATCCTCKGTTGGGGTCCCCATTGCTGGATGCACTGGAGCACTCCAGGTGRGSTCACATGAGGTTGGAGTGGATGGGCAGAATCCCCTCCCTTGACCTGCTGGCCATACTTCTGGAGGTGCAGCCCAGGATGTGACTGCCTTTCTGGACTGTGAATGCCCAGAATTTATTGTTAATCTCAACTAAAAAGAGTTTCTTTTTTAATCTCTGAGTCAAGCAGGAGGTGCTGCTAACTGTATCATTACTATTCTGAGGATATTTGAAATACAGTATGGTACAAGAAACAGTAAGTTTTTCTTAGAATAATGTTACTATAATAAACCCCTACAAACTCATTTTCAAGGTCCTGTTGTGGTGGTCTCCCCTGTATCACAGTCTTAACTGAGCTTCAGAACATAAAGAAAAGAAAAACTGTTTTGATTTGGTAGGATACATCTGTTGTTTCCATGGCTGTATTTAAACAATATAGAACATCTTCTCTTTGGAAAATACTGTTCTGTGTATTGTTTTGTGTGGTAATTTTATGGTTCTCTTTAAATAAAAGTTATGGATTCTCTTTAAGTCCATATGGATTCTCTTTAAATAAATAGACATTATTTCCCATTGTTCCCCAGAGGAAAAGGAAGCTCAGCAGAGCACTGTTCTCCAGAGCATTCAGCCTGCACAGGCAGACACAGAAGGAAAGGGTTCATGCTCACTGTCCACTGCTGGATTCCAGCTCCCATCCCATTCTCTCATTTGGCAAATTCAAGGTAAAAATAACAGAAAAAATGGAATTTATTACCCCCATCCATTTGTTAGTCTATTTTCAATTCAGAGTACTTTGGCTTAYCTACCCTTAGGTGCCTTGCACCTGCTTTCTTTGCAGACATTTTCCTGAAAATCACTGTCTGTTCAAGGTCTGATTTGGATCTGATGCACTGAGGTGCAAATTAGTGGCACCCTTGAAATTCATGCACATTTTGCTGTAATACCAACATCAAATCAGAACCATAACTTTGTATCCATATGTACAGTCACATGAACAAAGCCATTAAATCAGAATCATAATTAACTGAAAAAAMCCTTAGAATTAGGCCTAATTGTCTCCAGAATTTTGCTGACTGTGGATTTGTTCTTGCAAATCTGAGACCAGCAAAAGATGTAGGTGTTTTACCCACAGTAGAATTTTCAGTGTGAGGTCTAATGTATACCTGTAATTACTGGGTCTCATTTTCCRACTAAACCTGCTTATCATAAATAGGATAGAGAGCATGGGTTTCACTTGTTTTGTGCATGAAAAACAATACTGATAACATAAGTATGTAAGTTAGGTGGACAGGGGACAGCAGCAATGCTGCTTATTTTAAATTACTTTCTATTTTTATTTTGTGTTGAGAAAAATTCYTTTCATCTCCTGCCTGAGAGCTAAACAAATCATATTGCCTGAGCAGTAAAARTACTGACTCTTGATCTACACTGCTGTTCTCAGTTTTTAGTGCCAGATGCATGCTCACAGCAASTTTTGCTCACAGAACTGAAGAGATGTCCAATATATAGCAATATAACTGCTTATTTCTTGACTTGTGCATGAACATAATGCACACTGTGCCCACTTAAATACTATGTTCTGCCACAGAAGAGGGAGTACAGTTTCTGTTAGGTACTCAGAAGTAAAATTAAGGCAAAAACGTAAGTGAAGAGCTGTTCTGCAAAACAGAGATGACAGAGTTTACCTCCAGGAGATAGTGAGAGATGATTGATGGTGTCCATTCACCTTCAACTGGATRCAACAGTAAATGTTTCCTACAGCATTTTGACCATGTAAGGCCATTTCAGACATGTGGATGACATTTTTACAGGTACTAGAATTTCAGGAGACAAGACTTTGGGATCCTGTTTATTGTGCAGTRTGGGATACAGTCCTATACAGTGTATGATGCTAAGGGTTCCCTACAAAATACCAGCAGTGTATTCAAGAAAAAAAGATTTTTAACCTCCTTTTTCAAAGTCACTCAGAACTAGTTTCCTTCTGAACTAAAAGTAGGTTCCACTCTCTTTTATGTGAATTGTTCACATATTTTAGATTCCTTTTTTCTTTAATGAAAAARTTGATATATATGTAATTTATACAGTGTCTGTCCCCTGTTAAGTGCTTGTTAAGTCCTGTACAAAACGYTCAGATTTGAGAACTTCATTTTCAGAAGCCTATGAGTGTGAACTCAGAGGAGCAGCATCTGGAAGTGAGTGTAGTGTAGAAGTGGGAGCTTTGGAGTTCACTGCAACTGCTGCCAGGASCTCTGGGAAAAGCTGTACTTCCTTGCCTGCTTCCTTCCATGAGACAGTGAAGCTGGTGTATCCAAGTATCCCAGTCGGTTTTTTCTTTGCAGAACATAATCGTTGGATGCAACACTGAACATGAATTTTCTTTAATAATAGACTACATTCCCACTTGTAACATACACACTTCTAAAGATGGGGAAAGTGTGTTTACTGGAATTTCTTCTACACTTCCAAAATAATCATTCTTACTGAAAGACCATAGGTTGCATATAAAATAGGAAACCTAGGACAGGTTCAAAGCTCCTAAATATGGGTGCAAGCTTTGCCCATGTCTTGATATTTTATATCTTGCCTTACTTTCCATGCTTTATTTCCCATCTYCTCCACCTGCAAAGGTCAGAAGCCACAGCACCAGGCAATGGTGTCCCAGTTTGGATAACTACAGGAACCATGGTGACATGAACMTGTGTATCAGTTTAGACCCAGCCATAATAAACTGGGAACTTCCTTGCCTGGCATGCACTTCATCTAGGTAGTGAGGATGTGTGTACTGCTGTCCCAATTATTTTAAAAACAGAAAGTAAAAGAGGGAAAGAAAGAGCAACTGAAACACTTTGTATTTTTCATYTATAATGAGGAGGGCAGAGAAGCTTTAAAAAGGTAAATTTATCATGCTTGGACATAAARGAGAAAAATAAACAAAACTTGGCAGTATTTTTTTTTCCTATAGGACAATATAAATATTATTCTGCAGGGGCAATATCAGGTAATGAKAAAGCACATAATTAGAGCTATGGTGTTGGGACAAGAATAGGTAAGCAGTCCCAGGGCTATTGTGGATTTCACTGATCTGTGCTGGTTTTMAGAATCAGTGTTGTTTGACTAGAGAATTATTGGTTATTTAAAAAAAAAAAAAAGGATACTTAAATTGTTTTGCTAGAGAGCTCACTGCTTTTCACCTCTTAGAAGCTCCCTGAGGGAGAGCTTCTCCCATCCAGAGAATCATGAAGTTTGGTTTTCATCTGAATGAATATCATTACCTTCCATCTCAGGCTGGAAAGCTCAAGCTTTCCAAATGCTTTTTTTGCCAGTTCATGACATTTAACTTGGGGATGGGGAGGGAGAGCTGAGCAGCAGGGAGAAAGAACTTTGTTTTTCACATAGCAGAGTTTTTAGTCCCTGATTAAAACATTTGGAAAAAATCTGCAGAGGGAATAGCACAGGAGGAGTTCCTTTCCACTTCTCAATTCCCTCAGCAACTCATTTTCATCACACTCCCATGTGTTTTTTCCATGAGACAGAACAATTGCCAGCCATTGTGTGCAAGGTACTGTGGGATCAGTGGTACTTAGYTATGGCATGTAGGGGTATTAATGGGCATTAAAATACCTGAAATTTGCTGAGTGCTCTCAGATTTGATATCTGTCCTTATCTACATGAACAGCTGGTTTATGCAATTTTCTGGATGTCATGTCCCAGTAGCTACAGCATATTATATCTTGAATTATAGAACATTTCTTTACTGTTCTCTGTTTCCTTGCTATCCACCTCCTCATGACTCCCAGGTTATTTCATGTGGTTGTTACACAGTAAACATGGACCATAGCCTTCATCAGACAAAGAGAAATGATAATTATCTGCAGTACAGCAATCCACTGAAGAATAATATTTTGGAAGAGTCATYGTCTTGATCCAGTATTTAAAAAGACTCAAATCTTGCAAAAATAAAAAAAAAAAAACAACTTAGAGAAAGACCTGATAAGTTATTTCAGCCTTTGCCTGCACTTAGTCATTTGCAAGTGAGAGGTGAGATGAGGAACACTTCTGAAAGGGCTTTGGAGGAACAAAAAGTGGGCGAGAAATTGAAGGCAACATGCTGAGCCAGCATGTACAGGTGGAGGTAGATGAAGTAAAAAGATCACAGTAGTGATTTTTAAAGAACAAATGAGAGAGATACTTTCTAYTCTAAGAAATCTTGACCTGCTAATGGGAAGCCATGTCCTTCTTTATAGGATTCCCAAGAGTAGGAAGATTGCTGCATTTGGTAAAAAAAACCCTCAGAAAACTCCATCTGCTCCAGCACCCTACTCTGTAAAGCTATCAAAAGATTCCTACTAAATTCATTTTATGTCTCCTGCTTCCTATAACTGGAAGAAACAGTGAATAACTGATCTCTGTCTACTAGGTCCATGTGACTGTAATGGATGTCTACAAGTTTGTAGATATCCCTTAGGGCCTAAATTGTTTCTACTGGAGACCAAAGTGTTCTAGTTTACTTGGTTATTTCAGGAACTAAAACCATTCTCATGTATTCAGTTATCCTTGCTGCTCCAGGTAATAGCCTCCTGAAAACTCCTCTTGAATATTCCACATCTACTTTGTCCAAACCCTGATATGTGTGTGTCTCCCACTTATCCACTTCTCCTGGAACCTTTGGACAGAACRCACAAATGCAGGAAGGAAAAAGTATGTGTGAGCATAGTTTTGAATTTGCTGTTGGKTGGCTGATTAGCAGTGTCTTCTAGAAAGCTCCTCTTGAGCTCCTTCAGGCACAAGAGCACAGAGGCAGGCTGAACTCCAGAGGCAGAAGGCAAATACAACTGCCCATCAGTCTTTGCAAGAGCTCTGAGTGCTCCTTCCTCCTTGCTGAGACTCCCCAAATACTTACTGACTTCCCAAAGGTATCTAGAACACATTTATTTGAAGATGTGCCCATGTGGCACACCTGGCCTGCTTGACATAGTTTGGAGAAATATGTGTACTGCCAGTTAATTGTCTTAGGTCTGAGTCCTTAACTAAAGGGTTACAAATGCATGTGCCTCCTGGTGCTGACCAAAGTTTATGAAAAATGTTTCAGTTGCTTTTTTTTTTTTTTTTTTTGTT